>JAWZYT010002681.1:55000-72500 GCA_034508575.1 Petrolisthes manimaculis
CTTTATCTATTTATCTATATCTATTTATGTATCTATTTATCTATTCTATATCTATTCATCTATATCTATTTATGTATCTATTTATATATCTTTATATATCTATTTATATATCTATTTTCCATTTTTCCGGCAGAGAGGTAACCCCATACTGAAATCTATTAACAACATTTATTTATATTTATCTATCTATATCTATTTATCTATCTATATTTATATATCTATATCTATTTATATATCTTTATGTATCTATTGTATATCTATTTATGTATATATTTATCTATATCTATTTATGTATCTACTTATATATTTATATCTATTTATCTATCTATATCTATTTATCTATCTTTATGTATCTATTTATATGTATTTATCTATTTTTCCGGCAGAGAGGTAACCCCATACTGAAATCCATCTACAACATTTATTTATCTATATCTATTTATCTATCTATATCTATTCTATATCTATTTATCTATCTATATCTATTTATCTATATCTATTTATGTATCTATTTATATATCTATATCTATTTATATATCTTTATGTATCTATTGTATATCTATTTATGTATCTATTTATATATCAATATCTATTAATCTATATCTATTTATGTATCTATTTATATATATATCTGTATCTATTGTGTATCTATTTATATGTATTTATCTATTTTTCCTGCAGAGAGGTAACCCCATACTGAAATCCATCCGTAACGTCCCCTGGGAGTACGGTGAGATAATACCTGACTATGTAATGGGAGGAAACACCTGTGCTCTCTTCTTATCATTACGGTATCATAACCTTAATCCAAACTATATACACGACAGACTTAAACTACTCGGACACCAGTACAAACTTAGAGTCTTGTTGGTGTTGGTAAGTTGGGGGTGTGTGTGTTTTTTTTGTGTATGTGTGTGTAAGAGAGTTTTGTGTGTGTGTATATGTGTGTGTGTTGTGTGTGTGTGTGTTGTTAGGTCATGTAATAATAATAATAATAATAATAATAATAATAGTAATAGTAATGATAATAATAATAGTAGTAATAATAATAATAATAATAGTAATAATAATAATAATGATAATAATAGTAGTAATAATAATAATAATAGTAGTACAGTAATAACAATAATAATAATAATAATGATAAAAAAAGAAAAGAAAAGAAAAAAATGAAAACAACTACAAAACTAAAAAAAAAAACTAAATTCTCAAAAAAAAAAATCTAAAAAAAAAAAAAAATCTAAAAAAAAAAAATTCTAAAAAAAAAAAAAAAATCTAAATCCCCCCCCCCCCCCTCTGGGCAGGTTGACATCAAGGACCCTCACCACGAACTGAAACAAGTGACTAAGATCTGTGTACTGGCTGACCTGACGCTCATGTTGGCCTGGAACCAAGAAGAGGCTGGACGCATTATTGAAGTGTATAAAATGTTTGAACATAAACCACCCGATCTTATTATGGAAAAACTCGACCATAACCCACACTCTAGGGTAAGTTGGGGGGGGGGGGGAGTATGTCATTAAATTTGGGGTGTGTGGGAATAGGGGACAGGCTTGGGGGGGAAGGGGGGAGTACGTTTTGCATGCACACTATCTATCTATAGCTCTGACGCACACACACACTCTCTCTCTCTCTCTTGTTAAGTTGCTAATAAAATGTGAACAATATACAGTATATCCTTGCTAAATTATTGCACACAAATACACACACACACACATATATTTTCCTGTTAAAATGATAACATATTCATTGAGCAAAAATACACACACACACACACACACAATCAATCTCCATTTCTCTCTCTCTCTAGGTAGGACGCTTAACTATATTTTATTGTTATTTCCAGCTTCTAGACAATAAATTTTCCTATTAAAATTGCCAAATCATTGAGCAAAAATACACACACACACACACACACTCAATCTCCATTTCTCTCTCTCCTGTTAAGATGCTAATAAAATGTGAACAATATATATCTTTGCCAAATTATTACACACACACACACACACACTTTCCTGTTAAGATGCTAATAAAATAATTGAGCACAAATACACACACAATTAATTTCTCTCTCTCTCCAGGTAAGACACTAAACTATATGTATTATTATTTCCAGCTTATAGACGCTCTCTCTACCTCCCTCGCTCACTCACTCACACTCCCTCCCTCCCTCCCTCTCTTTACAGCTTATAGAGGCATTAACCACGGTACGTTCCGTGAATCGTACCGACGCCATGACTCTACTGTCCTCTCTCTCTGTCCCCCTCCCTCACTCTCACACACACTCACTCTCACCCTCTCTCTCTCCCTCACTCACTCTCTCTCTCTCTTTACAGCTTATAGAGGCCTTAACCACGGTACGTTCAGTGAACCGTACGGACGCCATGACTCTACTGTCTACGTTTGTATCCCTGGAAAGAATCATAGAGGCCAGTGTTGAAGAGATGGCTGTGTGTCCAGGCTTTGGTCCACACAAAGCCAAACGTCTACACACAGTCCTTCACCAACACTTCAGGAAACCACACCATCAGAAAAAGTCCGGTTAAGTCCTAAATAAAGTCCAATTAAGCTAAAGTCCTACATATAGTCCTTCACCAACACTTCAGGAAACCACACCATCAGAAAAAGTCCAATTAAGTCCTAAATAAAGTCCGATTAAGTCCTAAATAAAGTCCTACTAAGCTAAAATCGTACACTAACACTTCAGGAAACCACAACACCAGAAAAAGTCCAATTGAGTCCTAAATAAAGTCCGTTTAAGTCCTAAATAAAGTCCAATAAAGTCCGATTAAGTCAAGCGTCTACACACGGTCCTACACCAACACTTCAGGAAACCACAACACCAGAAAAAGTCCGATTAAAGGTGTGTGGGAATAGGGGGACAGGCTTTCTACCCACCCCAAGCCTGTCCCCCTATTCCAAAATAAAATACAAACTTGTATCTGAAAATAAAAATTTGTGGCACACCAGAACACACACACCAGAACACACACAGTCCTTGAACAGACTTCCCCTTACACCCTCCAAAGTATAATAATTATAATAATAATAAAAACAATGATACTAAAACTACTACCACCACAACCACCAATAATAATAATAATAACAAACACAACATCCCATACTATTAAACACATTATTGAACACTGTAATACACACAACCACACTCACCAACAACACAACACACACAAACAAACACACTCACCAACAACAACAACCAACAACTTTTAAATAATACTACTGTACATGTATAATAAATAAATAAATATATTTTGAAGATTTATCATGTTTTTCATTCACTAATAATAATAAATACACAACTACAAAAATAAACAATAATAACAATAAAAGAATAGGCAGCAATAATAATAATGATAATATTTCTACTACTACTACTATTACTACTACTACTACTATTACTACTACTACTACTACTACTATAGTCCAACCATTGTATGTTATCCTCTGAAGGTGGAGTCACTCAGGTATGTTTATATGTCACATTATAAATAACTGGGCTGTACTAATATACGTGACGTTTATAAAATGCTACACAATAGACGTAAACCCATTCCAATACCATCTGAATTCCAGGATACAACAGTAAGCTTAAATATTACGATATTTATAAACCGTTAGAGAAAATGTGGCACCAGTGGTACAGTATTTATGTACAGTGTTGGCGACACTTACATATGATGGTCACCCGTCAGGTCAGGTCAGGTCGCAGCCAACCCCATGCAGCCACAGCCACCTACAGTCAGTCACATTCATTGAGAAGAGAGAGCGGTGTGTGTGTGTGTGGAGTGTGTGTGTGGAGTGTGTGTGTGTGGAGTGTGTGGAGTGTGTGTGTGTGGAGTGTGTGTGTGCGTGGTGTGTGTGTGTGTGTGTGTCGTGTGTGTGTGTGTGTGTTTGGTGAAATTATTTACTCCAAATTTACCAAGACAGGTTTTTAAAGATGGGACACAGTAAAAAAAAATTAACTACCTATATATATATAATTTATTATTTGTTGTTACTGTACAATGAAGATATTAACAATGTTCACCCCAGACTAATAAAGTCCATCTATATCACCAGTCCAGTCTAGTTCAGTCCATCCCAGTCTATAGTCCAATTTAGTCCAGTCTAGTATATGAACAGTCCAAACCAATCTAGTCAAGTCCAGTCCACTCTAGTCAAGTCCATCCCAGTCAAGTCCAATCTAGTCAAGTCCAGTCTAGTCAAGTCCATCCCAGTCCAATCTAGTCAAGTCCAACCCAGACCATCCAAGTCCAGTCTAGTCCATCCCAGTCCACCCCAATATAGTCAAGTCCAGTCCAGTCCACCCCAATATAGTCAAGTCCAGCCCAGACCATCCCAGTCCAATCAAGTCCATCCCAGTCCAGTCCACTCTATGCAAACTTGAATTCCCGTGAAGCATAGGAGACTTGCCCAGTGCGACATTTGTGTTCGAAGCTCTCCTGGAAAAAAAATAGATAAAAAATAGATAACAAGTAAACAACTGCAAAAATGGATAATGATTGACACCTTAGCAAGTAAAGAAATACAAAAACATGTTTAGGGAGGAAAAATCTTTAAATATGTGTGACTGGGAACCAATTTGAATTAGTCCCATTAGTTACTGTATTAAATTCCGCTAACACGCGCTATATACGGCAACAATTATGACCGATAGCGGAGGGTTGAGTGTATACAGTAGAGTAGTGTATAAAATTATATTAGTGAGTTTACCCTGTCAGTTTTAAGCCACCAGCTGTACCCAAATATACAATACAATAAGGTATATAAAAATAGAGTACAGTATAGAGTAGGGTATACATTAACAAATACAGTATAAGTTTACCCTAATATATTATACAATAGAGTATATAATAATGAGTTTACCCTAATATATAATACAGTAGGGTATATAAAAATAGAGTACAGGTTCTGTATACAATAACTCTGAGGGGTGAGAGGATGGAGGAAGTGAAGGAGTTTAAGTACCTGGGGACAGTATATTTGTTCTTGGGCTAAAAAGTGCCGGATTATCAGGCATTGCGGACCACAAGTCACCGGATTAAATGTCTTTGACTGTATAGAGTAAGGTATATATAGAGTAGGGTATATATAGAGTATAGAGTAGGGTATATATAGAGTATAGAGTAGGGTATATATAGAGTATATATAGAGTAGGGTATATATAGAGTATAGAGTAGGGTATATATAGAGTATAAAGTAAGGTATATATAGAGTATAGAGTAAGGTATATATAGAGTATAGAGTAGGGTATACATAGAGTACACAGTAAGGTATACATTAACCAGTATAATATAAGTTTTAAGCCACCAGTAAGTTATATAATAGAGTAAGGTATAGGCTATATCAATTTGAATATTAATGGGTATACAGTATATTAACAAGTAGAGTATAATATAAATAAGTTTACCCTGTCAGTTTTGAGCCACCAGCAATACCCAAACAGTGTTGCCACCACCGCCGACCCCAGCAGTGATGTCCGGGGATTGGCCTTGAAGAATTCAAACCTTGTCACCTTCAATGACATGAACCTCTGTATGGCAGGGTCAAACTGAAACACACAGACAGACACACACATTATTATTATTATTATTAACTGAAACACACACGCACACATATTATAACTTTTTATAGGTGTAATTCCTGAAACACACACACACAAACACACACCATTATTATAACAACTATTTATAGGGGTAATTCACTTTGTCACAATTATTGAAAGAATTATTGTTTTGCAGCAGTGTTGCCAGATCCGGCTAGGTCCCAGTATTTCCTGTATTTTACCACGGTTATTTCCCAGTAGTTTGTCCAGGTTAGGTAGTTTTAAGTCCGGGTCACACTTTGCTTCTCAATTCATCCCCAAGTCACTTGGGTTTGATTTTGGGAATGTTCGATGAACTTTTTCAAAGTCAAGTTTTCGTCGGTATGTTTTGGGTATGTATTCAAAACGCATTCTGGAATGCATACTGAATAGTTTCTGATTGCATACTGAGTGTGTTTCAAATTAAAACCAAAGTTTGAAATTTAAAATTTAACGATTTTTTCTCGTTCCGAAATCAAACCAAATAATAACAGAATACAAACAGATGTCATACTGAATGTTCCCAAGTATTCCAGAATAGTTTTCGAATATATCCTGAACTCTGCCCGAATTTTTGGCCATCCCGAATTGGTTCCGAGAGTTTCGTACAAAACCAAACATTTGGGAAACTTTCCCATTCAGTCCCGAATATTTGCAAATGGCCCGAACTATTCCCGAATCATTGCCCGAATTATTCCCAAATGATTTACGAATACAAACCGAACCCCGAAATAGAAAATAGTAACAGTAATTCATTCAATATTTACCAACAAAAATAAGGTCAATTTACATAATAACTGTGTTCAGTATATTGTATATTTTAGTATCATTATTCACTATTATGGACGTTCCTAACACAATTTTCATCTACGGTGTTTCTCTCGGAGATATTCCCCGTTTTTGAGATATTTTTAACAAACATAATTTGGAAACTAGTCTGACCTGACCTGACCTAAACCACAGCAGACTACTGGGACCTAACCTGTACACACTACTGGGACCTAACCTGTACACACTACAGGGACCTAACCTGTACAGACTACTGGGACCTAACCTGTACACACTACAGGGACCTAACCTGTACACACTACAGGGACCTAACCTGTACAGACTACTGGGACCTAACCTGTACAGACTACTGGGACCTAACCTGTACACACTACTGGGACCTAACCTGTACAGACTACTGGGACCTAACCTGTACACACTACTGGGACCTAACCTGTACAGACTACTGGGACCTAACCTGTACACACTACTGGGACCTAACCTGTACACACTACTGGGACCTAACCTGTACACACTACTGGCACATTGGTACACTAAAAAATCAGCCGTACAAATACACACACATATACACACTAGATAATATATAGGTATACAGTATATTTATAACATACGGACTAGATATATATACATACATACATACATACATATAATTAAATATATACACACAAAATTAAATGTATAAATAATCAGCCATACAAACACACACATACAGACCAGATATCCACACTAGATATATACACATACATACACATAATTACATACTGTACATACACATAAATACATACTTATAATTAAATACATACACATTTAAAATTTCAGCCGTACAAACACATACACACACACACATATATACACATCTATACACACACATACAGCCATACAGACCAGATATATACACATACATACATATAATTATGTACAAACATATAATTAAATACATACATATAAAAATTAAGCCGTACAAAAACACACATACATACATATATACACATCTATACACACACATACAGCCATACAGACCAGATATATACACATACATACATATAATTATGTACAAACATATAATTAAATACATACATATAAAAATTAAGCCGTACAAAAACACACATACATACACAAATACACACATACAGACTAGATATACAGCCATACAGACCAGATAACCTCCTTCCCCACTGCCATGTCTGTGTGTGTGTTTTTTATTTAATTACGTACATACATACATACACAAAATCAGCCGTACAAACACATACACATACATACACATTTATACACACATACACAGCCATACAGACCAGATAACCTCCTTCCCCACTGCCATGTCTGTGTGTGTTAGAAATACATACATACATACACACAAAATTAAATACATGTATACCAAAAAATCAGCCGTACAAAAACACACATACATACACAAAAACATACATAAATACAGCCATACAGACCAGATAACCTCCTTCCCCACTGCCATGTCTGTGTGTGTGTGTGTGTTTATAGTTTAATTACGTACATACAAAATTAAATACATACACATATAAAAATTCAGCCGTACAAAAACACACACATACATACATATATACACATCTATACACACATACACACCAGATATATACACATACATACATATAATTACGTACAAACATATAATTAAATACATACATATATAAAAATTAAGCCGTACAAAAAAAAAAAAAAAAAAAAAAACATAAATACACACATACAGACTAGATATACAGCCATACAGACCAGATAACCTCCTTCACCACTGCCATGTCTGTGTGTGTTAGAAATACATACATACATACACACAAAATTAAATACATGTATACCAAAAAATCAGCCGTACAAACACACACACATATACATACATATATACACATCTATACAGCCATACAGACCAGATATAAACACATACATACATATAATTACGTACAAACATATAATTAAATACATACATATAAAAATTAAGCCGTACAAAAACACACACATATACATACATATATACACACATACAGACCAGATATACAGCCATACAGACCAGATATCCTCCTTGCCCACTGCCATGTCTGTGTGTGTTAGAAATACATACATACATACATACAAAATTAAATACATACACATATAAAATTAAATACATGTAACTATACCAAAAAATCAGCCGTACAAAAACACACACATACATACACATATATACACATCTACACAGCCATACAGACCAGATATAAACACATACATACATATAATTAAATACATACATATAAATACATACTTATAATTAAATACATACATACATATAAAAATTAAGCCGTACAAAAACACACACATATACACATATATATACACATCTATACAGCCATACAGACCAGATAACCTCCTTCCCCACTGCCATGTCTGTGTGGGTTGGATGCCTGCTTCTGGAATTCTCTTTTAATGGCTGTACGAAGGGCGGCTCTCTCCTGAACAGCCTCAGTAGAAGTGGGACCTGCTGACGACGCCATCTTGGTAATGAAGTGTTACCAGATCTACTTGGCATCATTCATACCCTACCTTGCTAATTTATAAGTGTTGCCAGATCAAAAAATTAATTAGTGTTGCCAGATCTCCTTGTCCTCATACCATTATTAGTTTTGATGAGAGACAGACAGATATGGAGAGAGAGAGATTGAGATATGGAGAGAGAGAGACAGAGATGGAGAGAGAGAGAGATGGAGAGAGAGAGATAGATAGACAGACAGAGAGAGAGAGATAGAGAGAGATGGAGAGAGAGAGATAAAGGGGGTGCGGGTATAGGGGGACAGGCTTGGTGGGGGTTTTGTGAGGTGTGAGAGTAGGGGGAAGGTTTTAGTAAAAGGCGGTATTGTTAAAACTCCACCTTCCCATCACTGGAATAACTTTTACAATGTTATCTCTTCTGTTGTTTATTTCTTGCTGAGTTCCTTTAATTTGTTTTCCCTTATTTTCCAGCACTTGTATAGATATTCTTTTGTATTTTCTAAGCATTTTTCTCTGTCGAATAACAGCTACTATATAAGGGTTGGTAATACTTGTATAGCAGTCAATGCGCATCCAGATCGTCGTTTCTTGGTTTGTTTACATTTCTTCAGTTACTTGAGTGTCCAGAGCAGATTTATCTTGAGATTTATCCCAAGATCTTGAGATTTTGGGCTTGGCCTTGGGATATTTTTGTAAATCTTAGGATTTCTAGACATTTATGGAACGGATTTAGTCTTGCTTGAATTTTAAATTGAAGGGTCTCAGGTTCGAGGCTCGGCTGAAACCAAATGTAAAAATGTAAGGTAGTACAATTAAGAGAGAGAGAGAGAGAGAGAGAGAGAGAGAGAGAGAGAGAGAGAGAGAGAGTGGATCGAGTTGATCTCTACAATAATAAGTGATTAGCGTCATATTATTCCCAGTATTAAAGTTAAAATGAGTGATTCTGAAGAGCCAGGAGGGAGTGGTAGTAATATTCCTCTTCTCCCTATATTGCTTCTATAAATCTTCAAATTTCAGGTGAGCATTTTAGTTAATCTTGGAATATTTTGTCTAATCTTGGGATTTTTTGGACGCTAGTCTTGGGATATTGAACATTTCCGAGTTGGCAACACTGGTCCAGAGTTTACCACCTCGTCACTTTACACTATTGTTATTAAAGGTAAGGACTATTTTTATTCATTTTATATTACTTTTAATGAGTTTTGGGATTAAACAAACCTCTGAGTATAATTAAATAAGCTGATATTTACCTTCGTTAGTCAAAATAATGTCTACTACCCACCCCAAGCCTGTCCCCCTACTCCTGCACCCCCCCCAAGCCTGTCCCCCTACTCCTGCACCCCCCAAGCCTGTCCCCCCCAAAAGCCTGTCCCCTAATTCCCACACACCCTTAACCAATTTCAATTATTTTATTTTATTTTTGAAGAAAAATTTATATTCTTTTATATGTATACAACAAATAAAAATAATTTTAGTTTATAATATTTCTATTATTATATCCTCCAATAATTTTCATATATTTATAAGTACTTCAAATGAAAAATTCATAATAATAAAATTCATAAATTCATAATAAATATTAAAGTGTGTGTGTAAGAGAAATAAAAATTAAAAACCAGTCTACCTTCTTTATTTATTAATATACGTATAAATTTCAGACAATAAAATGAGAAATATAGAATAATAATAATAATAATAAAAATACTACTACTAATACTAATAATAATAATAGTAATAATAATAATAAAAATAATAATACTAATACTACTACTACTACTAATAATAATAGTAATAATAATAATAATAGTAATAATAATAATAATAATAATAGTAATAATAATAAAAATACTACTACTAATAATAATAACAATAATAATTAATTTACTGGAATTGGTTACGATCAGTTATTATTTATTCTTTTAACGTTTATTTTTTCTTGAATGTTGTTGTTGTTGTTGTTGTTATTGTTGCTGTTATTGTTATTGTTGTTCTTCTTCTTCTTCTTCTCGTTTCTCCTAACTTGATACGGCCCAACTTGGTCCCTGTAACGTAATATAAACAATTTATTATTATTATCTTTATGTAACAATAAATAATTTGTAACATATAATTAAAGTAATCTGTTTGTAATGTATAAACACTTCATTATCTCCCCATATTCCCCTCCCCCCCCAAGCCTGCCCCCTACTCCCACACATCCCCAGTCCCCCCCCAAGCCTGCCCCCTATTCCCACACACCCCTAAGCCTGTCCCCTACTCCCGCACCCTCCCAGTCCCCCCCCAAGCCTGCCCCCTACTCCCACACCCTCCCAGCCCCCCCCCCAAGCCTAAATTACAAATCAAACCTAAATTACAAATAAAATCTTAAATTACAAATATAATCTTACCTCTCCATATCTTGCTGAAACTTTCTTTTCCACATTAATAAACAAATAAAAGTGAATTAACTCCTAAATTATCTTATAACCTAAAATAAAAGTTAAAACCTCACCTTTCCATAGTCTGTCCCCCTATTCCCAAACACCCCAACCCCCCCCCCCAAGCCTGTCCCCTATTCCTGCTTGTTCTCCCTATTCCCACACACCCCAAACCCCCCCTCAAGCCTGCCCCTTATTCCCACACACCCCAAAAGCCCCCCCCCCCCCCCAAGTCTAAATTACAAATCAAACCTAAATTACAAATCAAATCTTAAATTACAAATCCAACCTCACCTCTCCATATCTTGCTGAAACTTTCTTTTCCACATTAATAAACAAATAAAAGTTAATTAACCTCTAAATTATCTTATATATTAAATTACACTCTATTCCCACACACCCCAAGCCTGTCCCCTACTCCCACCCCCTCCCCAAGCCTGCCCCCTACTTCCACCCCACCCCCCAAGCCTGTCCCTTACTCCCACACACCCCAAAAAAAAAACCCAAACCTAAATTACAAATCAAATCTTAAAATACAAATAAAACCTTACCTCTCCATATCTTGCCGATGCTTTCTTTTCCACATTAATAGACAACATTTGTGTTCTGAAACTGAGTGTCTTTGTTTTCTCAATGAGTTGTTGATAAGGAGAGACAGCCTGTGTTCCCATCACCACGTGGCCTTGTTGGGAGTCAATCTTGGCGTCCAGTTTGGCCTGACGGATCAAGTTCACTATCCACCTCTCGGCTTCCTTGGGACTCATGTTCAATTTCTCCGCTAACATGCTGTAGAGAAAGAGATAGTGAGAGAGTGTGTGAGTGTGTGTCTGTAATGGCAATACTTACTGGGGGTTAGTTACTGGCAATACTTAGATTTATGGGTTAGTTACTGGCAATACTTAGATTTATGGGTTAAATTTCTCTGCTAACATGCTGTAAATGGCAACACTGGGGGTTAGTATTAAATTTTGTGATGGCAATACTGTGGGTTAGTTACTGGGTTTTCATGTTCAATTTCTCCGCTAACATGCTGTACAGAAAGAGATAGAGAGAGAGTGTGTGTGTGTGTCTGTGATGGCAACACTGTCAGTTATTTACGGGCTCATGTTCAATTTCTCCGCTAACATGCTGTAGAGAGAGATAGAGAGAGTGTGTGCGAGAGTGTTTGTCTGTGATGGCAACACTGGGTTAGTTACTGGCAATACTGGGGGTTAGTTACTGGCAATACTTAAATTTACTTGCTGGTTCATGTTCAATTTCTCCGTTAACATGCTGTAAATGGCAACACTGGGGGTTAGTATTAAATTTTGTGATGGCAATACTGTGGGTTAGTTACTGGGTTTTCATGTTCAATTTCTCCGCTAACATGCTGTACAGAAAGAGATAGAGAGAGAGAGTGTGTGAGTGTGTGTGTCTGTGATGGCAATACTTACTGGGGGTTAGTTACTGGCAATACTGGGGGATAGTTACTGGCAATACTGGGGGATAGTTACTGGCAATACTTAGATTTATTTGCTGGTTCATGTTCAATTTCTCCGTTAACATGCTGTAAATGGCAACACTTAATCCTTTTAACTTAATTCTCAACTTAATACTCATCAATTTAACACAATTCTCAACGTACTTTATGTTGATACTTTTAACTTAATTCTCAACTTTATACTAATCCTTTTAATATAATACTAATCCTTTTAACACAATACTCATCCTTTTAACTTGATTCTAAACTAAATACTAATAATTTTAACTTAATTCTCCTCCATTTAACTTAATTCTCAACTTAATACTCCTCCATTTAACTTAATACTCCTCCATTTTAACTTATTTAATACTAATACTTTTAACTTAATACTCCTCCATTTTAACTTACTTAATACTCCTCCATTTTTAACTTACTTAATACTAATACATTGATGGATACGACAGAAGAGTTCAAATATCATGAGTCTGGCGTTCTCAATAAAGTCGTTCTGACACGCGACGAGGAAGAAGTCGTTCTCCAGGACCGTGGCACACTGTTGTAACTTCTCCTGGGCGGCATCAAAGTCAAAGTCAACGTACAGGTGTGCCAAGAACTCTGTGATGGGATCTTTGTAGGTGTAACTCTCTTGTTGAATCACTCGTACTAAATCCTGTAAAGATAGATTGGGGTGAGAGGCAGTTGGGATATACTGATTGATTGGGGTGGAGGCAGTTGGGATGGATGGATGGATGAATTGATGTATGGTGCTGCAATAGTTAAGTCATGTGGTGTCAACTACATTCTTACATACAACCACACACTATAACACAACACACAGGGCCTAGTGGGACTGACTATATTCTCTGTAAATATTAGTTATCCCCGACAGAGCTATAATAAACATTGTTGTATCATCTGGTCACTTTATAGTACATTTGACAACATCTGTTCACATGGATTATAAATACACGTGAGGTGTACTACAACCAGAGGCCTTTATTATTCCACTGGTGTGTATATCACCAACACATGGGGTGTATTATACCTATGTATACATCAGTGTATACTCCCTGTCCCTTATGGTACCTTTGTATACAGCAGTATAAACTCCCTCCCCCTTATGTTAACTTCAGGGCTGGTGTGATGGAAGGTACAGCCTCACTTGTAGCTCTTGTGGTAACATGGACTTGTACCACAACACTGGCTGTGGGATCAAACCCTGTCCCTTAAGCTGTGGTTACACTAGTCATTGGTACCACTGGGCCCATTGGTAATTTGAGTGGACGCACCGGATCGTTGTCCTCCCAGGGTTATGGCTGGGTACACCAAAGTGTATAGACATACTGTAATATTCATGCAAACAACTAAAACAAAATTTACCTATATAATAAAATATGTAAATATTAAATAATTATATAATGAAAATATTTGTTTTCCTGTATAATTGGTTATCAATAATGACACACAAATTAATAAAACACAACACCTTCACACTCGCTTGATTTGTGAACCAGATGTAAACAAACATTCAAACAACGTTCGTTGATGACTCTGGCCAACTTGATTTCATGGCCACAAGAGGCCATATATTCCCTCCTTTGTTTACATCAGGCACTTGGCTCCATGGCTGGACATGGACGATGGTTATTTTCTGTGTAACCACTTGCCTTGTAAACCAGACCTATGGCTGGCACTCAACCCAGCCCAAATCACCCAGTCCAGGGTTACCAATGACTAGTGTAACTGTAGCTTTAAGCTCTGGTTCAGTAACCCAGGCATATAGGGACATACAGACCTTCCTTTATATTAATTTATTGTTTCACTGTGACCAGAGTGTAGCAGGGTGTGTGTGTGGAAGGAGGACATTCTGCCCTGGGACAACATTAACAACAATAACACACAAATACATACCTTCATAGCTGCCCTCCTGCTGTTCTTATTAATCACAACAGCTGTAGCCAGATACCTCAATACGTGTGGACACATGGTCTGTATGGCATTGAGGTAAGGTTGTTGATACAGGAACATCTCTATAATCAACTCCCTTCCTAGAAAAAAAAAGATAACAGTTAATATTTCACAAGATTACTGGTAATTAATGGAAAAGAAAAGAGAAATACAGTTAATATTTTACACGATTAATAAAAAAACAACAATTTATATTAATTAAAAACAGTTAATATTAAGAATGGCTAATATTAAAAATGACTGATATGTAAAACAGTTAATATTAAAAATGGTTAATATTAAAATAGTTGATATGTAAAACAGTTAATATTTCACAAGATTAATAAAAAAAAAAGTGAATATTGAAAACAGTTGATATTGAAAAAAGTTAATAATAAAAACAGTTAATATTATCAACATTTCTATAATCAACTCCCTCCCTAGAAAACAAAAGTATAAAAGTATATTAATTAATAGTAATAATTTTAGTAGTAGTAGTAGTAGTATTAATTTATCTTTTCCATGGTTAAAGAATACAAAGAGTGACCAGTATATAACCCAAGTACATTGATAATATTAATTTAGTAATAATAACAATAATAATAACAACAATAAAAATAACAATAATAAAAATAATAATAACAATAATAACAATAATAATAAAAATAATAACAATAATAAAAATAATAATAAAAATAATAACAATAATAAAAATAAGAACAATAATAATAAAAATAATAACAATAATAATAATACATAATTACTTTACCTTTTCCATGATTAAAGAATACAAAGAGTGACCAATGTATAAGCCATGTTCTCTGCTGTAATGCCTGTAATGGTGATGTAGTCAGGTTACTCTCTATGAACTCTTTCAGACGGTTCAGGTCTTCAAGGGCGTGTTCCCAATTCTGTGTCAGGATCTCAGAGGCAAGCTTACCCCACAGACCATTCAGAAAGTTCTAAAAAGTAAAGAAGGAAGTTTTGGAGTTAATGGAGGAAGATTTGGAGTTAATGGAGGAAGTTTTGAAAGTTCTGGGATCTGAAATTAAATGGATAAAGTATTGAAATAAAGTTAAGAACGTTCTGCATTTAAGATAAAAATGTTCTGAGTTCAGCAATTAAGTTAAGGAAGTTTTGGGTTTTGGAATAAAGTTAAGAACGTTCTGCAATTAAGATAAAAAAGTTCTGAGTTCAGCAATTAAGTTAAGGAAGTTTTGGAAATTAAATTAACCCCTAATACTGTATTTACAAAGCCTATACTGTATTTATAAATCATGTATCTTGTATTTTACTGTATTTACAAAGCCAATACTGTATTTACAAGGACTATACTGTATTTACAAAGCCTATACTGTATTTACAAAGCCAATACTGTATTTATAAATTATGTATCTTGTATTTTACTGTATTTACAAAGCCTATACTGTATTTATAAAGACTATACTGTATTTACAAAGCCTATACTGTATTTACAAAGCCTATACTGTATTTACAAAGCCTATACTGTATTTACAAAGCCTATACTGTATTTATAAATTACGTATCTTGTATTTTACTGTATTTACAAAGCCAATACTGTATTTATAAAGACTATACTGTATTTACAAAGCTTATACTGTATTTACAAGGATTATACTGTAATTACAAGGTATTTACAAGGCATATACTGTAATTACAAAGCTTATACTGTATTTACAAGGCATATACTGTAATTACAAGGATTATACTGTAATTACAAGGTATTTACAAAGATTATACTGTAATTACAAAGCTTATACTGTATTTACAAGGCATATACTGTATTTATAAGGACTATACTGTATTTAAAAGGCATATACTGTAATTACAAAGCTTATACTGTATTTACAAGGCATATACTGAAATTACAAGGTATTTACAAGGATTATACTGTATTTTACTATATCTATTCTGTATTTTACTGTATCTCTTCTGTATTTTACTATATCTATTCTGTATTTTACTGTATCTCTTCTGTATTTTACTATATCTATTCTGTATTTTACTGTATCTCTTCTGTATTTTACTGTATCTATTCTGTATTTTACTATATCTCTTCTGTATTTTACTATATCTATTCTGTATTTTACTGTATGTATTCTGTATTTTACTGTATCTATTCTGTATTTTACTGTATGTATTCTGTATTTTACCTTATCACTGACGGGTACAAGTCCCCTGTGAAGATACAAGTAGTCCGAGGCTCCTGTATAATTACCACACTCATATTGAAACTTAGCAAACGAATACAGAGTGTCCAACATGTCAGGACTAAACTGTAAGGGAGAGAAAAGGAAAGTTAGTTAGTTACATATAGTTACAGTAGTTAATTAAATTAGTTAAATTCTGCCAACACTGACATATACATCAGAGATCTGGACATGGAGTAGGGATCATCAGTCAAGAATAGGTGCTGTGGAAATGAGTTATCTGAGAGGTGCATGTGGACTGACAAGGTGAGATGGAGAAAGTAATGAGAATGTGTATGTATGTATGTGCGATGTAGAATAGGTGCTGTGGAAATGAGTTACTTGAGAGGTGCATGTGGGGTGACAAGGTGGGATGGAGAAAGTAATGAGAATGTGTATAAGAGATGTGGTATGAGTGAGAAGGTAATTAGTATTGAGTGTGTGTGTGTGTGTATAAGAGATGTGGTATGAGTGAGAAGGCAATTGGTATTGAGTGTGGAGTGGTTGAGAGAGTGAAACGTAATACTTTGAGGTGGTTTGGACATGTAGAGAGAATGTAAGGTGATGAGTTTGTAAA
>JAWZYT010002681.1:75000-84758 GCA_034508575.1 Petrolisthes manimaculis
ACCAAAATCTTTATAATGGGACCGTTCGCATGAAGAAAAAAGCTGCCACATACCACCAGATTTGTACATTTTATTTTTTATAAAAAGGACAATGCAAATTAGCTCACCACAGGCCCCCTGTCATGATATTATACTAACAACATTATTTTGATTCACTTAAGAACATAAGAGTACCTATCTATGAGCTCACATAATAATTTGTGATGTTTTTTATGTTGTGCTTTGATGATGGTTGTATAAGGCCCAGGTTGAAGATTTATTGATTTTACATAGATATTGAAGTATAATATTAACTATTTTTTATAAATAAATGCTCTCATGAGTCAATAGCAAAGTGATTAATATGAAAATAAAGCATTTTTCGTCAGCGGGAGTACGAGCGTATAGAACACTGACTCGGTGAAGACAGGTTTCAATTCATATATACGGAGATATTTAACTATTTTTAAGGCAAATATTCATTGATATTAGTATAAAATATTTTTGTCAAGAGGTAGTTTGTGTATATGTGCTTGTATAAAAATATTCCAACCACCATAACCATCGCGAGAAATGTATGTATTTTATATAGGGTAACAAACGATAATTATGATTTAAAAACTATATTAGTATTAATATTTATACGAACACACACCTTAGCAGTTCCATTGATATCACTATGAAGTCAAATGATCCAGTTTACCGACAGTGTAATGAAACAGAATAATTTAGTGTTGGTTTCTTGCGAGTTTAATGGCTGAAAAAGCTATAGTCACGTAGTACCCCGTACTGTCTGCTGCTCTCGAGGCTGGCTAGCGTATGAACGACTATCAACAAACATCAGATTGAGTCTTGTATCTTCATCTTCATCTTGTATTGAAGCCTTCTTTGTCGATTGTAATAAATCACACGAGGGAAAATCATTCCCAGTAGAAACAGTTACCACCACCAAGCCAATACTACTACGAGAACACATCATACATCACTTGGTTGCTGTGTTTGTTATTGTTTTGACTGTTAAGCATGTCGTACTGTAGGCAGCGAGTATCTGCTGAAATAATTTATTTTTCTGTTATTACCTTTGTTGGTGGTCACTTGGAACATTTATACTACATTAAAAATCAAGAAATATTCACATGTATATATAAAACCGATTTTTGTTTATCCATTGAGGCACACACACCAAAAATAGTACAGCACAATAAAACTCCTCAAACTATTATTACTAGCTCATTAATATGCACTTTAACGTCTTTAAAATGTTTACTGGAATATTAAAATCATAGTAAATACGTTATTTTAACGAAGAAGGGTCTATATGCAATTTTGTCCGTGTACCCAATACAAAAATAAAAAATTAAAAATCTGGAAGTATGTGGTGTAATTCGCTAGATCCACGATTCATGCGAACGGTCCTATTCCTTCAAAATCATCCAATATCTTTAAAAAAAATCTTCAAAATTGTCCAAAATCCATCAGTTATCCAAAAGCCTTCAAAGTTATCCAAAAACCTAAAATTCATCCAGAATCCTTCAAAATCATCCAATTTCTTCCAAAAAGTTTTCAAAATCATCCAATAACCTTCAAAATCATCCATTATCTTCCAGTACGAAAGGAAGGAAAAACTAAAGGAAAAAGGAAAGGAGGGAAAAAGGAAGGTAGGACGGAAAGAAAAGACAGCAAATACCAAGAAAAAACAAGGGAAAAGAGAAGGAAAATCAAAATAATAATAAAAATACCAATTAATTCTTGACATGACCGGCGTGTAGCAAAACGTAAACAAACCTGTCAACCATGCTGCCCCTCCCATATTGTTGCTTATTTATGACGCAATATGGCGTCACTAGTGCATAAATACCACCTCAATACCACCCCTGGACATTGATATACTCACCCCTTGATGGACAGGAAAGCAAAGACAATAAATACCAAGAAAATAAGGAAAATAAAAATAATACAAAATCCCGGCGTGTACCAAAACGTAAACAAACCCACACGCTCCCCCCATATTGTTGCTCATTTAAGACGCAATATGGCGTCACTAGTGCATAAATACCACCTCAATACCACCCCTGGACATTTATTTACTCACCCCTTTGACAGACAGGAACTCCATGAGCGGGAAAACCAGATGGCGGTCCAAAAAAGGCCCCAATTTGGACGTGAGGTCGTATTCCGCCATGTTGGATTGGTGTAGGGAAGACGTCAGTGTTGCCAACTCTTCTTTTTCCTCGATGCTGTCCAGTGTTGCCAACTCTATAGATTCCAGTGTTGCCATCTCTTTACTTTTGCTAGATACAGTCCAGTGTTGCCAGTAGATGTGCTTGATTTTAATAACATAAGTCACTGAATTTATCTTTTTACTTCAATTATTTCTGTTTTAATTCTGAAAGTAGACGTACATTATTATTTTAGATAAATTTACATAATAACTGTCTTCACTATATTGTATATTTTAGTATCATTATCCACTATTATGGAACATTCTAACACACTTTTCATCTATGGTGTTTCTCTTGGAAATGCCCCAGTCTGACCTGACCTGACCTAACTGGGACCTAATCTAACCTAACCTGATCTGACTTAACCTAACCTGACATAACCTAATCTAACCTAACCTAACCTAACCTGACATAACCTAACCTAACCTAACCAGGACCAAACCTAACTTAACCTAACCGGGACATAACCTGGGCAAACTACCGGGACCTAACCTGGGCAAACTACCGGATATTAAAAGCAGATCTATATATTATAATTTTCCCATTGGTAACTTAATTAATTCTCCGTGTCTAGGGAAAATTTCACCATACTTAGCAATATCGGAGGAGATACTGAATTGGTAACACTGATAAACAAAAAGCGACTACTGGGTTAAAATATTTTGGGTTAATTTATTTTTGGTCATAATTTTTGTATTGAATAATAAATATGAACAAAAATTATTACATGATGCCTTAACAAAATATATTTATTTAATTAAGGAGGTGCAGGGGTAGGGGACAGGCTTGGGGGGGGGGTTAAAACACACACACATAATCTATCTCTCTCTCTCATTAAAACACACACACTCTCTCTCTCTCTCTCTCTCTCTCTCTAAAATATACAGGAACAGTTTCCTAAAGCATCTCTCTATCTCTCTCTCATTAAAAAACACACACATACTCTCTCTCTCTCTCTCCTATATATATATTTGTCTGGGCCTATTTCTCTCTCTCTCTCTCTCTCTCTCTCATTAAAACACACACACATCTCTCTCTCTCTCTCTCTCTCTCTCTCTCTCTCATTAAAACAAACACATCTCTCTCTCTCTCTCTCTCTCTCTCTCATTAAAACAAACACATCTCTCTCTCTCTCTCTCTCTTTCTCTCTCTCTCTCTTTACCTTATAACGTACGGTATTATCTTCACTTGGGTTAAAATAAATGTGTGTGTTTTTTGGTCAAGTTCAGTTTTATAGCTAACCTGGAATTATACGGTAGTGAAGATGTGTGTAGGGTAGTGAAGATGTGTATGGTGTAGTGAAGATGTGTATGGAGTAGTGAAGATGTGTGTGGTGTAGTGTAGATGTGTGTGTAGTGATGATGTGTGTGGTGTAGTGTAGATGTGTATGGGGTAGTGAAGATGTGTATGGGGTAGTGAAGATGTGTATGGTGTAGTGAAGATGTGTATGGGGTAGTGAAGATGTGTGTGGTGTAGTGTAGATGTGTGTGTAGTGATGATGTGTGTGGTGTAGTGTAGATGTGTATGGGGTAGTGAAGATGTGTGTGTAGTGTAGATGTGTATGGGGTAGTGTAGATGTGTATGGGGTAGTGAAGATGTGTATGGGGTAGTGAAGATGTGTATGGGGTAGTGAAGATGTGTGTGGTGTAGTGTAGATGTGTGTGGTGTAGTGAAGATGTGTATGGGGTAGTGAAGATGTGTGTGGTGTAGTGTAGATGTGTGTGGTGTAGTGTAGATGTGTGTGGTGTAGTGTAGATGTGGGATGTGTAGTGAAGATATGTTTAATGGAAATGTGTGTAGTGAAGATGTGTATAGGGTGCTGGAGATGTGCTAAGGGTAGTGAAGATGTGTATGGTGTAGTGAAGATATGTATAAGGTAATGGAGATGTGTGTGTAGTGAAGATGTGTGTGGTGTAGTGAAGATGTGTGTGGTATAGTGGAGATGTGTATAATGTAGTGAAGATAGGGTATTAAAGATGTGTTTAGGGTAGTGAAGATGTGTGGTGTGTAGTGAATATGTGTATGGTGTAGTGAAGATGTGTATAAGGTAATGGAGATGTGTGTGTAGTGAAGATGAGTGTGGTGTAGTGAAGATGTGTATAAGGTAATGGAGATGTGTGTAGTGAAGATGTGTGCAATATAGTGAAGATGTGTTTAGGGTAGTAAAGATGTGTGATGTGTAGTGAATATGTGTATAGGGTAGTGAAGATGTGTAGTATAGTGTAGTGAAGATATGTGTTGTGTAGAGAAAATGTGTGGTGTGTAGTGAAGATGTGTTTGGTGTAGTGAAGATGTGTATAATGTAGTGAAGATGTGTTTAGGGTAGTGAAGATGTGTTTAGGGTAGTGAAGATGTGTATAATGTAGTGAAGATGTTATGTGTAGTGAAGATGTGTATAAGGTAGTGAAGATGTGTATAGGGTACTGGAGATACGTGATGTGTAGTGAAGATGTGTATAAGGTAGTGAAGATGTGTATAGGGTACTGGAGATATGTGATGTGTAGTGAAGATATGTGATGTGCAGTGAAGATATATATATATATATGCAAAACAACCACTGGAGAAAGGAAACAGGAACAGTGAGTACTTTCGTTTAATTAGGTTACGTTAGGTTAGGTTAGGTTAGGTTAGGTTAGGTTAGGTTACGTTAGGTTAGGTTAGGTTAGGTTACGTTAGGTTAGGTTAGGTTACGTTAGGTTACGTTACGTTAGGTTACATTAGGTTAGGTTAGGTTAGGTTAGGTTAGGTTAAGTTAGGTTAGGTTAGGTTAGGTTAGGTTTAGTAAGGTTAGGTTAGGTTAGGTTAGGTTAGGAGGAATAAATAAAATCTCCCATTAATTAATTTGTATAGTCTATCCTCGAAATTAAACCCTTTTTCTATGATGGTTTGGCGCACGCGGACTAGTGAACAGATACCAGTGTTGCCAATAGAAATAGATACCACTGTGTCCAAAAAGTATTAGTCACGCCAAGATGGGCTATTATTGCAATGATGTCTACTGCAAATATGAGTCAATTAAGACATTTAATTCTCCTAAATTTGCTAAAATATTATTATATATTTATTATTAACATTAAATAATAACACTCACATACGCTAAAGGTTTAAAATAGTTAAATATGTTATAAAATTAACATGTAAACAAACAATTTGGGCGGTGTCTTTATAGCACATTCGGGCGGGAACAGTATTACCAACACTGTCTTGGGGCATTTGACAACCAGTGTTTCCAATCTATAAGAATTTACCTTAGATCTTGGGAATTTTACTTTAGATCTTCTAATTATACCTTAGATATTGGGAAATTTTGGTATAGTCTTGGGATTTTGGGATTTTTTTTATCTAATATAGGTGGGATTTTAAGGGGGTGCGGAAATAGGGGGACATGCTTGGGGGATTTAGGGGGTTGTTGGAGTAGGGGACAGGCTTTGGGGGGTTGTGGGAGTAGGGGACAGGCTTGGGGGAGTTTTGGGGGGTATGAGAATAGGGGACAGACTTTCTTCTATTTTTTTATCCACTCCAAGCCTGTCCCTCTATTCCCGCACCCCCCCAAACCCTCCCCTAAGCCTGTCCCTTATTCCCGCACCCCCAAAACCCTCCCCCAAGCCTGTCCCCTATTCCCGCACCCCCCAAGCCTGTCCCCTATTCCTGCACCCCCCAAACCCCTCCCCCCAAGCCTGTCCCCTACTCCCGCACCCCCTGTTGTTGCTTGGAATAGTTTGGAGGATTCAGTTGGGGAAAATTATTGGCAACACTGCAACACTGACACCCCGGGACTGAAGTTGCCATGGGTTATTTTTCATCACCAAATAAACCCCTAATTTTGGCAATAAAAAAACTATTTGGAAATAACTAACTATGATTTGATATCAAACACGAATGATATATAACTTATACTTTAATAATTTGCTAATAAAAAGCGCAATTGTATATTTATAACAATAATAAAAGGAGATTAATAATGAGACCAAAAACAAAGCACTATTCACTATCTGGCAACCATTACCCCGAGTCGAATCAGTCGGAAGCAGGGTTGCCAGATTTGAAATTGTCCATATTACCAAATGCTTCAATATTTCTTACAAAACTGCACTTTTCATTACCAAATTACTAGTAATATACCATTTGGGTACAATACCAAATCATAATCATTTAAATTATTTATTATAAACAGATTTTTCATTACAAAAACTGGGCCTGATTTGTTGTTGGTAATGAAAAACTATATCACAACAAATGGCAACACTGGACTGGAGTAGTGACTAGTCAGACAGTCAGTGTCGCTTGAGGCAGTGTGGAGGGAGGATGTCGCAGCGCTCCTCCTCCTCGTCGACGGGATGTGCGCTCGACCCTCGTGGCTGTATCAACTTGGAAAGCATTTTATCTTCTTTCAGCGCCCCTATATCGGAGGAACAGGCTTGGGCTTTGTGCTACACCTCCATACAGTGCTTCTTAGAGATTAAACCACAGGATAGGTGTAGTGTGTGTGTACCTACTTGTCTTAAACATATTATTTTACACAAAGATGGATTTGTACATGAGACTTCGTTCATATCAACAACACAACAACAACAACAACAACAAGATCAACAACCTCAACCCAATCATGGTAAGTTTAGAGGTTTTGTTTACTTTTGTATGTGTGTGTGTTTTTGTGTGTGTGTGTGTTTTTTTTTTTTGTTGGGTGTGTTTTGGGTGTGTGTGTGTGTGTGTATTTTGTTGCTGGGTTTGTGTGTGTATTTTGTTGGGTGTGTGTATGTGTATTTTGTTTCGTATGTATGTGTGTGTATTTTTGTTGCTGTGTGTGTGTTTGTGTATTTTTGTGTGTTTGTGTCTGGGTGTGGTTTTTTGCTTCCTGGGTTTGTGTTTGTATGTGTGTATTTTGGGTGGGTGTGTTTGTATGTGTGTATGTTTTTGCTGTGGGTGTGTGTATTTTTGTTGCTGGGTGTGTCTGTGTGTGTATTTTTGCCGTGTGTGTGTATTTTATTTCTATCGTATTTTGTGTATGTATGTATGTGTTTTTTTTTGTGTATTTTGTTTCATGTATGTATGTGTGTTTTTCCTGTGTGTGTGTATGTGTGTATTTCGTTTCATGTATGTGTGTGTGTATTTTTGCTGGGAATGTATGTATGTATGTATATCCTGTGTGTGTATGAGTATTATTGCTGTGTGTGTGTGTGTGTATGTATGTGTCATATTGTAACAAGGAACCAATCAATAGCCTTTTAAGTCTGTGTGTGTGTGTGTGTGTTTGTTTGTGTGTGTGTGTGTGTGTGTGTGTGTTTATACAAGGTAGCCTAAGTGTGTGTGTGTGTATATATTTTCTCTCGTGTGTGTGTGTGTGTGTGTGTGTGTGTGTGTTAGGGCAGAAAGGAAATACGTGTGGGTATGTATGTGTTTGTTTTGGTCAGGTGAGGGATTGTGTGTGTGTGTGTGTGTGTGTGTGTGTGTGTATGTGTGTATCCTATGTTTTGGATGGAGGAAAGGGAGGGTGTGTGTGTGTGTGTGTATTCCTTCGTCTGTGTGTATGTGTGTGTGTGTGTATGTATGTATGTATATATTCCTTCGTATATATATGTATATGTATGTATGTATGTATGAGTGTATATATATGTTCCTTCATATATATGTGTGTGTATTTATGTATGTATATTTTCCATCGTATGTATGTATGTGTGTGTATGTTTTGGGTTGAAAAGGGTGTGTGTGTATGTATGTGTATTTATGTATGTGTGTGTGTGTATGTTTGGGGTTGAAAATCGTGTATGTATGTATATGTATGTGTGTGTATGTTTTGGGTTGAAAAGTGTGTGTGTGTGTATATATGTATATGTATGTATGTATGAGTGTGTTCCTTCATGTGTATGTGTGTGTGTGTGTGTATGTTTTGAGTTGAAAAGGGTGTGTGTGTATGTATGTGTATTTATGTATGTGTGTGTGTGTATGTGTTGGGTTGAAAAGGGTGTATGTATGTGTGTGTGTATGTTTTGGGTTGAAAAGTGTGTATGTGTGAGTGTGTTCATTCATGTGTGTGTGTATGTTTTGGGTTGAAAAGGGTGTATGTGTGTGTGTGTGTTTGTGTGTGTGTGTGTGTGTATGTATGTGTGTGTATGTTTGGGGTTGAAAAGGGTGTATGTATGTATATGTATTTATGTATGTATGTGTTCCTTCATGTGTATGTATGTGTGTGTATGTATGTGTATGTATGTATGTGTGAGTGTGTTCCTTCATGTGTATGTGTATGTGTGTGTATGTTTTGGGTTGAAAAGGGTGTGTGTATGTATGTGTGTTTTGGTCTGCAACTATGTATGTGTGTGTGTGTGTGTGTGTGTGTGTCATACTTGGACTATTGATCCAGACATCTTTAGGTGGGAGGCATCAGCTGTTTCCACCCTGTATGTATGTCTGTATGTGTGTGTGTGTGTGTGTGTGTGTTTGTGTGTGTATTTGTATGTATGTATGTGTGTGTATTTATGCGTGTTTGTGTGTGTATTTGTGTATATGTTTGGACCTGTTTGTGTTTGTGTGTGTGTGTGTATGTTTGGACCTGTTTGTGTGTGTGTGTGTTTATGTTTTTGCCTGTTTGTGTGTGTGTATGTTTGGACTTGTTTGTGTGTGTATTTATGCGTGTTTGTGTGTGTATTTGTGTTTGTTTTTACCTGTTTGTGTGTTTGTGTCTGTATTTATTTAAGCGTGTTTGTGTGTATGTGTGTATGTTTCCTGCCTGTTTGTGTGTGTATGTATTGATGCGTGTTTGTGTGTATACATGTGTGTGAATGTATGATTGTATATATGTGTGTTGTGTGAATGTGTGTATTTGTGCCTATGTATATGTGTGTGTATCTACTGTATGTATGTATGTGAATGTATGTATGTATGTGTGTGTTTATTTATGTATGTATGTATGTATGTATGTGTGTGTTTATTTTATGTATGTTTGTATGTATGTATGTATTTATGTTTTTGTCTGTAATACACTCGTGATACGTAATCCCTGACCAGAGACGAACGGCACACACACACACACACACACACACACACACACACACACACACCATCCTCAATACTGACTTCTGCCCCTGATGTCTCCTATTTGGCACTAAGGAACACACACACACACTCTCTGTCTCTTTCTCTCTCTCTCTCTCTTTCTTTCTCTCTCTCTCTCTCTCTCTCTCTCTCTCTCTCTCTCTCTCTCTCTCTCTCTCTCTCTCTCTCTCTTTCTCTCTCTCTCTCTCATATGGGTATCTCAAATATTTTGCTATTTAATGTTTTCACGTTCACATAATGATGTTATTGTTTTAAGTAGTGTGTGTGTGTGTGTTATTGTTTTAAGTAGTGTGTGTGTGTGTGTTATTGTTTTAAGTAGTGTGTGTGTGTGTGTTATTGTTTTAAGTAGTGTGTGTGTGTGTGTTATTGTTTTAAGTAGTGTGTGTGTGTGTGTGTGTTATTGTTTTAAGTAGTGTGTGTGTGTGTTATTGTTTTAAGTAGTGTGTGTGTGTTATTGTTTTAAGTAGTGTGTATGTGTGTGTGTGTGTGTGTTATTGTTTTAAGTAG
>JAWZYT010002682.1:0-65000 GCA_034508575.1 Petrolisthes manimaculis
GTTGATTGGATGGTTTAGTGGGTTAGTGAGTGTGTTGGTGGCTGGGTATTTGGTTAGTTGGTTGGTCGGTTAGTGAGTGTGTTGGTGGTTGGTGGCGTTATTTGGTGGGTTGGTGGCTGGTTAGTTAGTTGGTGGGTTGGTTGTTTTGCTTGTAAGTGTGTTGGTTAGTTGATTGGATGGATGGTTGTTTAATTGGTTTGTTTGTAGGTGTGTTAGTTGGTTGGTTGGTTAGATAGTGAGTTGGTTGAATAGTTAGTTGGTAAAGTTTGGAGGAAACAGGCGCTCCAGATTTACCAACAATGTACTCTATCCCCCCCCCCTCCCCTAAATCTGGACTGTAGAAGTGTGTCGCTGCATGGGTGTAGAATCTATGTGTGTGTGTGTGTGTGTGTGTGTGTGTGTGTGTGTGTGTGTTGTGTGTGTGTGTGTGTGTGTGTGGAATCAGTGTCCGCTGCATGGGTGGTAGAATTTGTGTGTGTGTGTGTGTGTGTGTGTGTGTGTGTGTGTGTGTGTGTGTGGAATCAGTGAGTGTGCTGGGATTCATACGTCAGAACACAGGGCTGGGGGGCAATTAGCGGGCTGGAGAGGGCTGCTGGAATCGCAATAAGAGCCATTTTTCTTTTCATAACATTGCACAGAGAAATGAAGTGAGTGGTATTCTGCATGGAGGCCTGGGAGGGGACTAGACTATTGCTGGTGTGTGTGTGTACTAGTCAATGTTGAATGTGGGTACTATTCTTGTATAGCTTAGCCACTACTGTATCTTTGAGGAGAGAGAGAGAATAAGGAGATGCTCTGTTAGTAATGGTGTTGGTGACGTAAGAGTGAGTAGTAAAGTAAGATTGATAAAGAAGTAAGTAAGTGGTCGTGCTGTGATGATGATGATTTGTGTGTGTGTGTGTGTGTGTGTGAGAGAGAGAGAGAGAGATAGATAGATAGAGAGAGACAATCGGTAGCATCCTGTGTGTGTGTGTGTGGTGGGTTGTAAATATGTGGTAGCAGACACCCAGTAGATTGGTCTCCTCCTCTTTACATCTCGTCACATCCCTGCCACCTGCTTCCCGTCCTTTCTGTCCCCTGTCCCTCTGTCCTTATGCCCCTCTCCTGTCCCTACCACCACCTGTCACTACCACCTGTCCTTCTCCTGTCCCTAACACCACCTGTCATCCTGTCCTTACTATTTGTCCCTATCCTGTCCCTACTACCTGTCCCTCCTGTCCCTACCACCACCTGTCCCTCTCCCTACCACCACCTGTCCCTCTCCCTTCCTCCTGTCCCTTTCCCTTGCACTGTCATCTGTTTACATCACACTTCCTATCCCTGCCACCTGTTTCATTCATGTTTGTGTTTATCATTTGTTTTCCAGTCCTCACCATCACGCTGTTTGTGTCCTTTCATGTTGTGTTTTTATTATGTTCTTATTTATGTTCTTATTATGTTCTTATTAATGTGTATCCCACCACACCTTCACCTTTTTTAATGTCTATCCCACCACACCCTGACCCCTGTGTTTAACCTGACCCTAGCTGTCCCTGCCTTGACCCTGACCTAGCCATCTTTTACTTAGGTCATATTATAGCCACCATCATAACAATTGTAGCCTGTGACCCTGTATGTGTTGTTTGTTTGTTCTGTGTGACTCTCATCTTCAACCTGACCCTGACCTCGACCCCCTGTCATCCTGTCCTCGTCTAACCCCGACCTGTCCTCGTCTAACCCGACCTGTCCTCGTCTAGACTATATACGGTACTCTCACGTTTCAGGAATGTACCGTATACTGATGACAATAGAGTCTAGAGACTCTAGACTATATTATACGGTACTGTCTCACGTTTCAGGAATGTACCATATACTGATGACAATGGAATAATAAAGCACTCTTAACACATTATGTATGACGTGGAGTAAACAACATTCATTAATTACTCTCACATTACATAGCAGACATAATAATTACTCTCACATTACTTAATAGACATAATAATTACTCTCACATTAGCAGACGTAATAACTTGAATAATCCCCCAATGAAAGGCCGATGAAAAATTATTACAATATAACTAACTCTCAAACCTGTATTTTATTTATTTATTCCTATATATTGTTATTTATTTAAGGTATATATATATATTTATTTATATATATATTTATTTATATATAATTATTTATTTATATATGTATTTATATATATATTTATTTATTTATATATTTATTTATTTATTTATATATGAATTTATATATTTAATTATTTTATATATTTATTTATTTATTTATTTATATATATATGTATTTATATATGTATTTATTTATTTATTTATTTGTATATTTATGTATTTATAGATTTATTTATATATGTATTTATTTATATATTTATTTATTTATTTTATTTTTTTCCCCAGGTGGTGATAGAGAACCAGAACAACGCCCTTGAGTATGACGATATCGTGGTGGACCAAGACTCCCCCGTCAGAGCAGACATGTTCTTGATAAACCAGCAGACCATCTCTATGTCATGACCACAAACAAGGTAAGAGAGAGAGAGAGAGAGAGAGAGAGAGAGAGAGAGAGAGAGAGAGAGGGGTGTTGGATTGAGTAGTAGGCTAGATCGGAGAGAGAGAGAGAGAGAGAGAGAGAGAGAGAGAGAGAGAGAGAGATATGTTATGTGACTCCCATGTATCAAATCGCCGCTTTCTTGTCTTGGTTTCATGTTGTTATTGTTTTGTGAGGTGTGTGTTCGTTCGACCTCTGTCTGTCTCTCTCTGTGTGTGTGTGTGTGTGTGTGTGTGTCTTCCTTTCCAACGGCGCCGCACCCAACACACCCTAACCTATATATATATTTTTTTTTTTATAACCTAAACCGCAGACAGACCGGACTCTCTATAATTATTTCCTGTCAGGTCTTGTCATTTCATTTTGTTAGTTATTTTATGTTTTGTCACGCCCTAGTTTCAATCTCGGGAGTTCTATTGCTTTAATCTCTGTTCTCACTCTAATCTCAGTTCTCTCTCTTTCTTTCACCTTTCTCTTTCTCTCTTCCTCTATCACTTTTCTCTTTCTTTATTCTCTCTCTCTCTCTCTCACACACACACACACACACACACACACACACACACACACACAGACCACACGAGTACGATCATATTACAGAACTTGTACCAGCTTCTCTCTCTCTCTCTCTCTCTCTCTCTCTCTCTCTCTCTCTCTCCTCTCTCTCTCTCTCTCTCTCTCCTCTCTCTCTCTCTCTCTCCACCAGACCACTGCTCTCACGTTACCTCCCCTATAATGGATTTGGACTCGTCTTACACACATCTCTCGCGACCTCAACACAACACTTCATTTTAATTAATCAAGTTTAAAAAAAATAAAAAAAAAATATATCATTAATTTATTTACGGTATTGTCAAGTTTCGTTGATATTTACTCCTACATTTATATATTTTTATTTATTTATTTTTAGTAGTTACGAGTTTGCAGTGTCTGTTTACTACTATATATTAATTGATTTTGTTTATTACTGTATAATTAAATTCCTATATATCTCTTTATCGTGATGGATTGATGCTGTTTTGGTGTTTTTTTATAGAATTATTTTGTATCCCAGTTATTCATTCCCCAAGTTCTGTATTTTTTTTATTATTTATTTATCTATCTATTTATTTATCTATCTATTTATTTATTTATGGAGAGAGTATATATATTTGTTATTATTTATTTATTTATTTATCTATTTATTTATTTATGGAGAGAGTATATATATTTGTTATTATTTATTTATCTATCTATTTATTTATTTATCTATTATTTATTTATGGAGAGAGTATATATATTTGTTATTATTTATTTATTTATCTATTTATTTATTTATGGAGAGAGTATATATATATGTTATTATTTATTTATCTATCTATTTATATATTTATCTATTTATTTATTTATTTGTTATTATTTATCTATCTATTTATTTATCTATTTATTTATTTGTGGAGAGAGTATATATATTTGTTATTATTTATCTATCTATTTATTTATTTATGGAGAGAGTATATATATTTGTTATTATTTATTTATCTAATTATTTATTTATGGAGAGAGTATATATATTTTGTTATTATTTATTTATCTATTTATTTATTTATCTATTTATTTATTGGTCTTTATTTATTTATTTATTTATGGAGAGAGTATATTGTTTGTTATTTATTTATTTATTTGTTTATTTATTTTAGAGTATATTGTTTGTTCCCATGAGTCCGTGTTAATTAATTGTCCAGAGGTGGGAATCTTGAATAACGAGCCTAATCAGTATTTTCAGGTTTGTTGGAAAGGTCAGCGGATTTAAACTTTTATTTTTTTAATGCCAAAAAAAATAATTACCCTCACATTACATAGGTAGCAGACAATAATAATAACTTGAATGATCCCCCAATGAAAGGCCGATAAAAATAATAACAACATAATAACTAAACTCTCAAACCAGTATTCTATTTATTTATTTATTTCTACCACCAAATTATTTTTCCTTAATTAAACCTGTATATACACATTATCTCTATACAATTTAATAACTCCTTATTCTCTTTTAGGTGTGTTTGAAGGTCTTTGATTCCTCCAAACTATTATGTCACGAAACAGATTATCTATTTAGTATAACTTTCCACTTTAACAACAAGAGAATCTCGCCTTAATTTAGCACAAGACTTTTAAGGGTAATAAGGGCGTAAGAGCCATACATTACATTCCCTGCTTGGTTGGTTGGTTGGTTGTTGTGTCGTTATGGTCTGAAGGCTGGGTATATGTATATTTTTCCCCGGGTGCTTCATTGTTCATTGTTAATTAGAATTGAGAGTTTAATAATGGTGGATGTCTGCTGTAGGTACACACACACACACACACACACACACACACACACACACACACACACACACACACACACACACACACACACACACACACACACACACACACACACACATACATTATTTCCCTACCTCCCCTTTCCCTGCCATCACAGCCAGACTTCCATTATTTTGTCCATTAGCCGCTAGAGGTCCCAAGTCGACCCCTGTTTACCATATTTGAGTTGACTGTCTCTGGGGGGGGGGCTATAGGGGAGGGGGGGGAGGGGGAGGAGTGAGGAGAGGGGGGAGGGAGTGAGGAGAGGGAGAGAGAGGGGGAGAGAGAGAGAGAGAGGTGAGTACGTTGATTGAGGAGAAAGAGAGAGGGAGATAAAGAGAGAGAGGGAGAGGGAGAGGGAGAGGGGTAAATGGGGAGGAAAGGGGGGGAGAGAGAGGAGAGGTGAGTACGTTGATTGAGGAGAGGGAGGAAGGGAGGGAGAGGGGTAAATGGGAAGGAAGGGGAGGGAGAGGGGAGGAGAGGACAGTAGTTGAAGAGAAGGAGGAGGATTACAAAGGATTACATTGGAAGAGAGAGAGAGAGAGAGAGAGAGAGAGAGAGAGAGAGAGAGAGAGAGAGAGAGAGAGAGAGAGAGAGAGAGAGAGGTGAATGGTGGATGCTTGTAACAGGGTGATGGGAGGAGGAGGAGGAGGAAGAGGAGGAGGAGGAAGAGGAGGAGGAGGAGGAGGAGGAGAGATGGTTTGAAGGGAAGGAGGCTGGATAAGGGGGACATTTTTTCAGTGAGTTTTTGGCTCATAGGAAGGAAGGGGCTGACAGAGGCGGAGATGGAACTGACACACACACACACACAGAGAGAGAGAGAGAGAGAGAGACAGAGACAGACAGAGACAGAGACAGAGACAGAGAGAGAGAGAGAGAGAGTATGTGTGTGTGTATGAGTGAATGTGTGTGTGTGTGTGTGTGTGAGTGATACAAGTAGGTGGCCGTGTTGCACAAGTGATTGCACGAGGGTTGTCATATTGATTTACACCTTTAATGTTACATATGTGAGAATGATTACTACACACAGGTCACCAGAGAGAAGGAGAGAGAAACTGTGTATAGACCTAACCCATGTTTTACACTTTATAATTATACAGTAATTATATACACTCTCTCACTCTCACTTTCACTTTCTCTCTCTCTCTCTCTCTCTCTCTCTCTCTCTCTCTCTCTCTCTCTCTCTCTCTCTCTCTCTCTCTCTCTCTCTCTCTCTCTCTCTCTCTCTCTCTCTCTCTCTCTCTCTCTCTCTCTCTCTCTCTCTTCTCTCTCTCTCTCTCTCTCTCTCTCTCTCTCTCTCTCTCTCTCTCTCTCTCTCTCTCTTTCTCTCTCTCTATATATATACAGTAGTACATTGTTTGTAAATCTAGAGTAATAATATTGATTCCTCCAAACAATTTCAAACAACAGGACACCATTATATAATTTAGTTAATATGGTGGTGTTTTCTGACATACAGTATATTGGAGGAATCATGGCACTCCAATGTACCAAAAGTATACACTATCTATCCTCTTAATTAAGGGCAGAGTATACTTATGTTACATTGGAGTGTCTTGATTCCTCCAAAATATGTCATGAAACAGGACCAGATGGACAAAAATAATGGTGCCCTGTTGGAGTTAAGAGTTTGGAGCCATCATAATCTCCAAAAATGTCAGAACTATAGCCTCCTCTTAAGGTCTTGTCTCACGTTAGGTAGACAGTAATATCAACTCATGGGGATTGACACACTCACCTCTTTTGGGTTTGGAGGAGAAATACAACAATCAACTATTGAAGGGGGAAGTTTTGTTGTGTTGGTAAACCTGGAGCAACTGTTGAATCCTCCAAATCATTCCAAGCAACAGAACACTATTAATTTTGCTCTTCTGATCCTGTTTTGTGTTGGTAAATCTGGAGCAACTGTTGAATCCTCCAAACTATTCCAAGCAACAGAACACTATTAATTTTGCTCGTCTGGTCCTGTTTCCTAGCATAATTTGGAGGAATCAAGGAACTCCAATGTACCAAAAAAGAATGACCACCTTAAGGATCGTGTATGAGAATTGGAGGCATCTGATTCCTCCTAACTATATGACGAAACAAGCTCTTTTTTCTATAGATGTGTGTGTGTGTTTTGTGGCAGTATTTGTAGGACTCAATTACCTCCAATTCTCTGTTAGTTGAAGGCACAACACTCGCTGTCCAAATTTTTTCTTTATATTTTTCGAACAAGAATACAGTGGTAAAGTATATAGATAACAGTATATATTTTGTATTGTAGTGAGAGAGAGAGAGAGAGAGAGAGAAGAGAGAGAGAGAGAGAGAGAGAGAGAGAGAGAGAGAGAGAATGTGTGTGTGTGTGTGTGTGTGTGTGATAGGTGCCTGATGACTTATCTCTTACACAAGCAAGCACCTGTTTCCCCACTTCCTCTACAGAGAAAGAAAGATAGAAGTAAAGAAAGTGAATGGAAGATGGTGGAAAAGGTAATAATATGAAAAGTAAAGAAGTAAAGACAATTGAGGAAAGTAGATTGAAGTAAAGGAGGGGATCTGAAGGTGGAAGAGGTAATATTGTGAAGAGTAAGAAGTAAAGGAGATGAGCTGAAGGTGAAAGAGGTAAAATATAAAGAGTAAAGAAGTAAAGGAGGGGATCTGAAGGTGGAAGAGGTAATATTATGAAGAGTAAAGGCAATTGGGGAAAGTAGTTGAGGAATGGCCGGGGTGGAAGATGATAAAGGACAAAAATTCCAATAATGGAGTTATGAGCTTGGTGGCTTCTTGCTCCCCTCCTCCCCTGTGTGTGTGTGTGTGTGTGTGTGTGTGTGTGTGTGTGTGTGTGTGTGTGTGTGTGTGTGTGTGTGTGTGTGTGTGTGTGTGTGTGTGTGTGTGTGTGTCCTCCCACCTTCCCCCTGTGTGTGTGTGTGTATGTGTGTGTGATGTAGTAAGAGTAGAGAAAAAATAACCAACATTTCAAGGAACAAGCCACCATTATTTTTGTTAATCTGTTCTTGTTTGTTTCCTGGTAGACAAACTTTGGAGGAGTTAGATAAGGGACTCCAATTTACCCAAAAGAGAATCTCCAATTACAATTTGTAGGTTGATGTAGAATTTTTTTTAAAATGAACTGATTAATTAACTCAACTTTCTGCATTTCTGATTATCTGGTTAGACTTTTTCCCCTCACGTAATCACGAGGCATAAATATTCTGTTAGCAGTACTGTCATCATAGAATACTTAATTATACCTGCATCCAGCCAGCACTCACGTTCCCCCTCCGCCATTCATTTTTACCTTCCCCTCTTTGTTTCACTTCATTGTCTATTCTGTCTTAATTCTTTCCTTCCCATCTACCGTACTTATATTTATGCCTTCCTTCCCATTTCCTTATTTTCATCCCTCACTTTCTTCCCTTTACTTCCCACCATCTTCTTTCCTGTACTATTTACATACCCTACATTATTCCCCTCCCATACTGTGTTCTAAGCTTACCTCTCCCACCCCTACCACTCACAGCTCTCAAAGGTTGAACGCAAAAAAAAAAGAGATGAATGATACTATTTTTTATGCAGAACTCGTAAAATTAATGGGCATAAAAAAACCTTCATTAACATTTCATTTCTTACAGACCTCGACGGGTGATGGAGAGAAACGAGACGCGCGATACTATTTTTGTTGCTAAGCTCGGAAAATTAATGGGCATAAAAAGGTTTCATTAACGTTCAACTGTTTTGCAGATCTCGAAGGTGAAAGCGCAGGAGTGCAGCATCTACGAGGGCTGCAACCAGTGCCTCGGTGCTCGTGACCCCTACTGCGGGTGGTGCTCGCTGGAGAACAAGTGCTCACTGCGGCGGGACTGCAGGGACGCCACCCAGGACCCGCAACACTGGGTCAGCTACAAGACAGGTCGCTGCACCACCATCACACAGGTCATGCCAGACAAGCTTCAGCGCACCACAGCCAGGACGGTAAGTTGTGTAAATGGTTAATTAGAAGGGTGTCTAGTTATAAGGTGTGAAGGGATGGATGTTTAATAATAAGGTACAGTTAGTGCACTGTTGGTGTTCAGTTTATGTATAGTATGGAAATTAAGTCTAGTTCCAGAATCAGGGAAGTTGAGAATATGAAGGAAATGTTGGTAAATGTGTAAAAACTCTTGTCAACCTGTCAGTAGTTCCCTTACCTCCATATTGTCAATCACTTTCCTTCCACCAGTTGTCTCTCACTCATCTTCATAATTGTCTCTTTCCCTCCATCCACCAGCTGTCTCTCATGATCGACAACCTACCTTCAGTTGAGGGATCCCTACAGTGTGTCTTTAGTGCCATGGGCAAGGACCTCACCACAGATGCCAGACGCACTGCCCAGGGAGTCACCTGTACCACACCACGCAACGACATGCTGCCAGATATTCCACAGAATGAGCGTGAGTATTTTCTGGTGGTTTGTCTTTTGTACAGTTTTATGCCCAAGTCTGTCTCTTTCAGTTAATCGTATTCATGTTTCATTTACCTTTTTTCACCACTTTATATTGTACAGTATGTTCATCTTCCACCAAGAGCTCATATGTTTGTTTGGCTGATATGATTGCTTGTTTGAAAGCGTAACATTTGCCATGAATCACTGCCACTATATTGTTCATTGTTGTCCCATGTGTGCAGTAACAAAAGGCAATTGCATTTGTACTTCAGGAATTTTCAGAGTTCCTTTGTTCCCAAGAGAAATTGTGTACCTGTACATGTGTATTTATGTACTGTATATACATTATATGATGTGTATATGTAGGGGAATACTGTATGCATATGTATGCCTATGTGTGCATATAGCAGTGTGTACATAATGGTGTTATTAGTGTATATGATGGCTGTGTGTTTTATATTTATTAAGTTCTTGGTCAGTCTGTAGTGTTGGTGTGAAATATTGGTCCAAGATGCAGGACGTTGGTTGCAATTTATAACACGTGGGAATTTATTGTGTTTGATAAATGTGTGTTCATGTGTTATTGATGGGGTGTTTATATACACTCTTATTATTAATGGTGTGTGCTGTGTGTGTACAGTATAGATCTATGTATTGGAGCAACCATGATACTGTCTATTGTCTACACACACACACACACACACACACACACACACATTTTATACAGTACAGTTTGGGGATTTATATATGTAGTTGGTGGGTGGTATATGTTCAGTTCATACCCTTTTTCTTGCTAATCCCATGAGAACAATCTATCTTTCCCCCAGCTCTTGCAATCAGCTTTGTGGAGGGAGGGGGTAAAGGGGAGAGGAGGAAGGAAGTTCAGTATACGAGAGGTTAACAGAGAAGGGGTGAAAGAAAGGTTAGGGGGGGGAGGGGGGAGGAAATGTAGGAGAAGTTAAGGGGAAGGGAGAGATATAGGAGAGATTAAAGAAGAAAGGGGAAGCTGGATTGTTGTGAACTGTGAGTGGTCAGGAAGAAAAGTAAAAACACCAGAGAAGGAAGGGTGGAAGGGCAATGTTGAAAAAGCACAGGAAATTGGACTACAATGACTTTTTGTTTTTAGCTCAAAGTTGGATATAGTGACATGATACTGTTATTTTTATAGTGTGCTCTTGGGGTGGCTATGAGTATTCACAGAATTCTTTCGTTTATTGTGATGAATGCCTAGCAGTCAGTTTTATAAAGTTAAAGACATCTAGAAATTTAGATATCTGCATTAACACTGATTCCCAATGACCAATACTGATTTGTTTTTACCATTGTCACTTAAACACTCAAGATTTCCCTTGTACTGTACCACCATAAAGGTCATAGGTCATTATGAAGGTTATTTTCATGTGACAATTGAAATAGTTTTCCATTTGTAATGAAAAGGTTTATTATATTAACTCATGCAGTATTTAACATATAGATCATGAGAGGATATTACCAGAGGATTTTGAAGCATATGTCATAAATGACTAATTGTAGCATTTTCTTCCTTGTACAGATCATTTCACAGCCAAGTTGTCAGTGCGAAAATCGAAGGGGCCAGAATTTGTATCCACCAACTTCACCTTCTTCGACTGCAACACATACAGCTCGTGTACAGAGTGTGTGTCATCACCCTTCCCTTGTGATTGGTGTGTTGATGGTCACCGCTGCACTCATGACTCAGCTGAGAACTGCCGCAATGATGTCCTCGTCAACGGAGTCAATGTGAGTTGGATGAAGGGCCAAAGAGGGAGGTCCGTGTGCAAGAAATATTTGTGTATAGATGTCATTTCGTTTTTATTCTTTTCCTGTATTACCAATATTTTTATTCTACATCTTTATAAGGAGCATACTGAATACTGCAAGCAATTAGTGAATAATTTCCCTTTTGTGTATACACCAGCGTGTGGGACCTAGCATCAGGAGTGGTCCGTCCTTTTGTCCTCGCATCACCTTTGTGGAGAGTCAGGAGATCCTTGTGTCATCTGGTACAGAGAAGTCCATCAAGGTCAAAGTCGACAACATTGCCGTAAGTTCCACCTCGCTTATTGTCTTGGTGTGTTATGCTTTTAGGGTTGGGTTTATGTCTTCTGGAAGAGTGAATGGAACATATACATATGCAAACTTGGAGGTTTGTGTATGCCTTACTTTGCCAGTATGTTAACATGAATGTTATGGTTATACAAAGAAGATCTAATTACAGTATTTCAGTTCTATTATTGTTTATGAATGCTGCAGCCATGGTAGTTGAGTGTCTATTTTATGTAGGTTCTTCATTGATGAGGTTTTGATTTGTTAAAACCGCAAAATCTTAACACCTTCATTCCTTCCCTCCACAGCAATTTATCACCCAGACAAGATTTGTGTGTCAATTCAACATTGAGGGTCGTGTGACAAGTGTCAATGCCAACCTACTGAGTGACACCATCTATTGTGACCACATGGAGTTTTCTTATACCACTGCCGCTCCCTCTACGAATGCCACGTTTGCTGTTATCTGGGGCGGCTCCAAACCTCTTGACAACCCAGATAAAATTCATGGTATGTATTGTACTGTAGTTTGGATAAATGAAATAGATGCATAATAGGTTCTTGGATAAATAAATAAATATATATATATACATGTATCAATAAATACAGGTGATTAATGAAAAATAATTAAATGATTTAATAATGTCCTAAGTAGATTAATGAATTAACAAATCAATATATAAACCACAATATTTTAAATACTGAATAAAATGTGTAACTTATTATGTATGTTTGTCTTTGCCAACATAGTACTGGTCTACCAATGTCACCTGATGGCTGACAACTGTGGTATGTGCCTGAGTCTTCCCAAGAGGTACAGTTGTGGATGGTGCGAGCCAACCCAGCGGTGCGAAGTGAAGAACCAATGTAACGGCGGTGCATCTTGGCTGGACCGTGACCGTACCTGTCCGGTCATCACCATCACCAGCTTCACACCCAAGAGTGGACCCTGGGATGGCGGCACCAACGTCACCATCCACGGTAAACACCAGAAGATTTTTCCCCGTTTTTTTTTTTTTTTTTTTCCTTAATAGTATTATTTTTCTAGTTTCCTACAGTATCAATTTTTAAGTATCCTGCAGCATGATATATAACCCACACAGATTACTATTATACTGTTAAACATTGATATGTGTGCATACAATATTGATACAAAAATGTTGTGTGCCATAGTAAAAGTATGTGTTTACTTTACATACAGAACATTTCCTTTCAAACTTGATGCATTGTTGTATGTAAAAGTACATGTAGAAATGGTTACATTGTATGACCTGTCATCTGTTCTTCCTTAAAACTGGTGTACAATATTCATTTCCACTTTACTCTGTCTTTTTCCCCTCTCTTCCTCTCTGTCTTTCTTTCTCTCTCTCATTGAGGAATTAATTATGCAGGAAGTAAGAGAGGAGGAGGATTACAGCACCCAGGGTAATGCCAGCAGGGACAAATAAAACTGCAGCACAGTGATGAATTTTATATTGTATATTTAATCATCACATGATTTTTCATCAGCTCCCTGTTTAGTACTGTACATGTACTTGTGTTGGCAGCTTTGATTATTACATTTTCTTGGAAAGTGTTATACAGTACAGTATTGTAACATAGTGACTTAATAATGAATTGTTTCTCTAAACATTTTTCTGAACATTATTAAACTTCTCAATATTTGTTCATATATACTGTATGTGTTAATTTGTGTGCAGACATGTTGACATTTGTTTTAGTTCATTCATGCATGTTTTACTGGTTATTGTAATAGTTATTGCTATAATTATTATTGTTTTATATATATGTTTTTCAGTTGTCTATTATATTTGTGTAGATGTACATTACATACTTTACTGTATTATGATTAGTCTTATTTACGAATAATCTTTTTATTACAGTACAGTACATTTATTATACAGTACAATTATTTTATTGGTTTTCTTCAGAGGTATACTGATATATTTCTATAGCCAAATTGTTTGATATTGCTCACCACCTTTCTTTTCCACTACCAGGCATCAACTTGGGTAAGAACATTGATGACATCTACGAGGGCATCACAGTGGCGGGCATCACTTGTCAACCGTTCAGAGACTCTTATGTCAAGACCAAGCAGGTGACATGTATGGTGGACAGTCCTGGTGTTAGTGACTACAAAGAGGGCACCATTGTTGTCAAGGTAAGGATTTCAAATGGGAGCAAACTCATCCCTGGATGAGTATCGTTTTATGGTTTGTTTTCATTATTCATTTTCCATTTGTATGTTTCTGACTGGTTGAAAGTGTTGTCTATTTTCCTCTTGATGGGTTTGGAACTATATGATATTTCCTACATCATCAGGTTGCACGAGAGTTCCGAGGAGAGTCAAAGGAAAAGTACAAATTTGTGAATCCTGTAATCAAGAACTTGACACCCGGGTCTGGCCCACGCTCTGGTGGTACACTCCTACACGTCCTTGGTGAACATATGAATGCTGGTAGCCGCATTGAAGCTTTCATCAGCGACAGACCTTGTAAAATACAGAGGTGAGTTTCCAATATTTACTGTAGAATAAGGTTTGTTTACCAATGAAAGAATGAAATATTGTTTTAATTACATAACCAAGCAAGTTAGTACTAAAAAAAACAGGCATGTAAATAAGAATATAAAACAAGTACAATATCCCCCCCCCCCTCCCCTGCAGCACCAACGCGACGGTGGCTACATGCATCACCTCAGCCTCGGGTAGTATGGACGAGGGGAAGATTGCCATGAACTTTGACAATGGACGCCGCTTTCTTGAGGGCAAGTTCTTCACCTACGTTGAAGACCCCAGGATTAGCTCTGTTAAGTCCGGACGTGCAGGACAAACTGGACTGGTGAGTGCAGTGATGTGGTTGGTATGGCTGTTGTATGGTGTTGTGTGATGTGGTGTGGTGTGGTGTGATGTTGTTTGGTGTGATTTGAAAGGAATGGGGTCCTGGGATATATCTACACCTTGCATTTCATTTAATTTCTGCCTCCCAAATAAAAGAAGCACACACTGTATATGATTTAGACTTCATACTATGTAATATTTGGAATAAATAAACAACATTGTATAGTCCAGCACAAAGTCAAACAGTCAGTAAATCAAGTAACAAGTTAGTTCTTAAATTGGCTAATCAGCCTATCAGTTTTCACAGAAACAACAGTTGAAGATATGAAAATTATTTGTCACAGGAAAATCCTCATTGACCAAGGGCTAATCAGTTTACCAACCATTGAATTAATCAACTTGTCAGTCAGGTCATCTGTCAGTCTATCCTTCAGTTAACCAATGAGTTAATCAGTATACAAATCATTCATTTCATCCTGCTGTCATATATCCAGTTCATCATCTCACCAGTCATCAATTTATTCCGTCTGTCAACTCATTCACTTGTCATTGCAGCGTAATGGACCGCGGGGCATCCCAGCTGGTGGCATCGTCATCACTGTGGACGGAAGCAACTTCAATGTTATTCGAGAACCTAAGATGTATGTCATCTACAAGGAAGAGGAATTCACCAGTGTAAGTTTATGAGACGACTATGACTATGCAGTTGTCAGGTCAGAGATCTTATCATATAATTGATTAGCCATTTTAGTGATACATCAACTTTTGTGTAGATGTAGAAGAATATTCCAAGCATCATTAACCCAGTATTATGAGTCAGTCAGTCAATCAAACAGTCACTGATAGGAACTCCATATTGTCTGATGGCCTGTAGCCAAATTGTTCTCTTTTCTCCCCCCCCCCCCCTTTCCAATGAGGTCACATTGAGGTGTCGGTTGCAGAATACATGTACAGTATACTATATACTGTAGTTACTACTGTACCCTGCTTTCCTATCACAATCACTTGCTTACCCAGTCCATCCATCTTTTCTAATTGTTCCACTCTCCTCTTTCAAGTCGTCGGAAGTCTTCCCTTACCTACTCAACCATTTGGTCTGTGGAACCAAACTTTATTTGTAATATGTATAGGACTTACTAACTTACTGTATGTGTCTTTCATCAGCCGTGTGAAGTAAAGAACGCCACCCAAATGGAATGCAAGTCACCGTCCATTAACGTGTCCAAGAGTGAGCGTATTGACACAGAGGAAGGCATTCGACTGGACTATGGCTATATAATGGACCATGTGTCATCTGTGAAGCATCTCAACAGAGACCCAATCTTCCCTTCATTCCTCGTGTACCCCAACCCTGTTTATGACAAGTTTACTGATGATGATCAGGTAGGCACGGATAGAATCCCAGAGGTTTAGAATGATTTGTTCATTTAATTAACTTGTTTTTTTCTTTTTCTTTTAAAATATGTTTTTAACTCCTAGTCACCTACCTGGATTGATTAAAATGTAAAATTGTGTGAATGGAAAAGAAATTTGGAATAGACAAGATGTTGTATACCATATCTGTGAGAAAATAATCAAACGACAACAAAACTAATTTTTGGTATTGAAGTTCCCAGTACTGTAACTGCTATTTTAATTCAATAATTTTATTTTTATTTGCATTTATTAATATAGCTTAGTGTTAATTAATGTATCATTAAGTTATAACAACATTTCAGTTGAAATTGCATTAAATTATATAACTTACAGTAGTGTTAATTATTATTTCAGGTCATTGTTGTACAGTTAGTGACTTTTATATAACTTTTTCCAGGTAAAATTGTACAAATCGGATTATCTGACCATTAACGGGCGCAACCTGGATCGAGCATCACAGGAGATTGACGTGGAGGTTGAGATTGGTATTGAGAGTTGCAATGTCACATCCCTCTCCCGCTCCCAGCTCACCTGCCGCCCGCCCCGTGAGCAGCCATCGGCTCAGGGCGATGACCTCTATCCCAGAGTTGTGGTCAGTAAGCTGGGTTCAATGCTTATATACCCTTGTTAAATGTTCTTATTGTTTTTTATCATATATAAATATGTAATTGGTTATGTAATATTAATTAATAATACTGGAGACCATGTAACCCACTACATTAATTAATCTTCCTCTCCCACTTGTATTAATATCCCTTTTCTTCACAACAAAGGTGAAAGTGGGAAACAACCTGAGCTACACCATAGGGTATCTAAAATACGCCAGTACCACCGACGTAGGAACCCTCTCCAGGCAACTCATCATTGGGTTATCAGTGGGTGCAGTGGTACTCATCCTTATCCTGGTGGTTTGTCTCATCGTGTACCGCCAGAAGAGCAACCAGAACAGTCGTGTCCTCAGAAGCATGCAGGAACAGATGGATGTGCTTGAACTGAGGGTTGCTGCCGAGTGCAAGGAAGGTGAGGCATGGGGGAGAGAAGTGCATATTATCTTGCTCGTAAATAAAAAAAAAATGTATGAGAGGTTTTGTTAACAAGGTATTAAATATACATCTGCAGATAAACTTCACAGTAAAAGATGTCTTCCCAGATGGTGATCAGTTCATGCCATCTGTCTGAATACTCGTACTTGTTTACAGCATATATCAATCTATTTTTCCTCCCTCCAAGATCCAACCAGCTACTAAAGCCTAACCAACTTTTTATCTTTTGTCATCAGCCTTTGCAGAGCTGCAGACAGAGATGACAGACCTTACAAGTGACCTGATTGGTGGTGGAATTCCCTTCATGGAATACCGTACATATGCCATGAAGATCTTATTTCCCAATCTTGAGGAAACCACTGTGTTGCAGATGGACCGTCCTGACCTGGTGAGTCCTCCTCCTCCCCCCTGTGCTAAAAATATTTCTATATCGGTGGCATGTCTCTCAATAAACCTGCATCATGAAAACTCATCTCTGTATATCCTGACTCTCTGTAACCCATCCACTACCCACAGGTGCGGAAGGAGAAGGGCCTCAAGCTATTTGGTCAGCTCATTATGAACAAGACCTTTCTGTTGCTCTTCATCCGGACACTGGAGAGCAATCGATATTTCTCCATGAGGGACAGGTATGGTAGACTTCCTCACTCATTGAAACGCACATTGTTATTTAGATCTGTTCTTTATATCCAACCTCTCCACACTTCCTCATTCTTTGAAATGCACAATCTTCAACCTCTTTATGCTGGTAGCAGTAGTATTCTGTTACTATTACTGTAAATGATGGTGCATAAGTACAAAGATAATGATACATTGGCTAATATGATGCTAATTAGAGCTACATCTCCTGCCCTGTTGTTAGTTAGTACAATATTAAAATATAACTTTTATATTTTCTCCTTGACAGAGTGAATGTGGCAGCCTTGATTATGGTGGCACTGCAGGGTAAGATGGAGTATTGCTCAGACATCCTCAAGACTTTACTGGCAGAGCTCATAGAAAAGTGCATTGAGGGCAAGATTCACCCCAAGTTGCTGTTCAGGAGGTCAGTAAACGTGACCCTTCTGTGTCTCTTCTTTGATCATCCTTAATTTTTTCATTACCAGACTAATTTTGTTCCATTCTGATCATTGGATGTCTTTAATTTCTCTGAGAACTTGTTGGAGAACAGATATGATGAAACTTAAATTTGCCCTGAGTTAGGAGGGGAATGTGCTCAGATCATGTAACCCTTGTAACTAAATTCACCTAATAATTTCCTCTTGTCTCATCTCTGGGTTGACAGAACGGAGAGTGTTGCAGAGAAGATGCTGTCCTCCTGGTTCACCTTCCTGCTGTACAAATTCCTGAAGGAATGTGCTGGTGAGCCGCTGTACATGCTGTTCCGAGCCATTAAGCAACAGGTGGACAAGGGCCCCGTGGATGCAGTTACTTCTGAGGCCCGTTACTCCCTATCAGAGGAGAAACTCATCAGGCAGAGCATTGACTTTAAGGAAATGGTGTGTTGATGTGGTCTCCTTGTTGTTTACATTTGTTTTATATACCACTTTGTAATACAGCTTTCCTGTGAATTATGATGCCTTCAGTTAGGAATTATGATTGCCCAATTGGTGGTTACACACAGTGTGAGCCAAGTGGCATTTGTCTATACAGCCAACTCACACATCACATTGTAATCTTGGAGTGAAGTTGTATGGTGTGTTATTTTGTTTAAAGTGAAATGTGTACACTTTTTCTTTCAAAATGCAGTACTGATTCTGGTATATCCCTTTTCCAGACTGTTTATGTGTCCATGTGCAATCTGTACATGGGTGGTGTGGATGGCCCCATGGAGGGAGGAGAGACTCCTGTTAAGGTGCTGGACTGTGACACCATCTCCCAGGTTAAGGAGAAGAGCCTTGATGCCATCTACCGTTCCTACCCATACTCCCAGCGACCCCGCCGGGAGGACCTTGACCTTGAGTGGAGGACTGGAACTTCAGGTGATTCATAGTCTTTAGTTTGTTCTTTTTTTTTAATGTATCTGATATTTGTTATTTTGTATATTTTTAGTCAGTTTACATTTTATCCATTCATTGATTTACATGTTCATTTTTTTATATACAGTATTTAGCCATGATGTGGGTACAGTAGCCCTTTTACAGTCTCCCAAATGCATGTAGTCAAATATCCTTCATATAGTTGGCTTGTGATTCACAATACATTGCAAACTTAGTTAAATAAGGCAAAGGCTCAGAATTTTATGTTTAATTGGGCAGTCAATAGTCTTGTGTTTATATTGCTAATTGAAGAACAGAATAAAATATATTAGTTATTTTATCACAGGTCATCAATGCCGAGGACACCACATAATATAAATACTGAATGGTTATTTTTTCCCAGGTCGACTTATTCTATATGATGAGGACACGACCACAAGGCCTGAAGGAGGATGGAAGAAGCTGAACACACTGGCCCACTACAATGTGCCAGATCAGGCCCAACTTACCCTCATCCCCAAGCAGTCATCCATCTACAACTACATGTCAATAATGTCCGATAAGTCTGATAAGAGTCACCACCACAAGTACGAGACGCTCAATATGAACAAGTATACGTCCGCTAGTCCCCCCTTGTCCCGGGCCACTTCCCCCCTCAACCATGATAATGAGGCTGGGATCAAGGTAGGAGCAAAGGTAAAGTTGCGAGCGACCACCAGAGGGCAGGTTAGATGGCTTTTCCGTCTCTGGTTTGTTTTCGTTTTTTCACAGTACAATAATCTTAAGGATGTCCATCTGTCTGTGGTATAAGTGTTGCCACTGAATCTTGGCTGTCAGCATGCCTTTGATATATTTGTTCATCTTATTTATTTCTTATATTTTATTAATTAAAATGTGAAGTAAAAATTTAGTCAAATTAAATTGTCACATTGATGAACTTTATTTTATAAATATGCATATTAATTTTTTTATTTATGCTTGTTTAATTTATGCTATATTTTTCAACCAAGTTTTTATCATTTACTTTAGTTTTTCAGCAATGTTTATTCTACCTATCTTTCCTTTCCTACCAACTGTTGCCTACAGAAATGTACATTACAGCTGTTTTCCTTCACAAATGGTGTAGTTACACAGTTTTCCCAAGTTCTCACACAACCCTTTTCTTTTATCACAAGTGACAGGAGCTACACAAACTTTTAAAGATATACTATACTAACTTTTTAATACATCCTGACCTACTGACATCAACAAGGCCAGTTAAAAAGGAAACATTATTCGTATCTGGGAGGAAGTGATTCATAAAAGTTAATATCTATACACTGTAGATATCAGTTACTAGATACATGACTAAGAGGTATGTTGTTAGGTCACATTTATCTATGTATCATTCATGGTTTAATAATGATTATAGATCTTGCAATCTACAACTTTGCAATAATAGCTTACTCAGAATGCTTTAGGTCTAGATAATCTTTGGGTGATAAGAAGCAAAAGAAATTAACTCATTCTTTCTCTTGAAAGTAGGCTCAGCTCAGAATCATAATATATGGTAAGAAATACACAAATTCACTCATCAATACTCTGATCTTTGTAGCACTTGAGGTCATATATAGTTTGTGAGAGTGCAGACTAACCATGAACTCACAAAGTTTACCCCCAGTTGTCCTTGGACCAGGAGCCAGAGTGGTAAGAGTCTAAACGAGGCTGTGTTCATAAAACCGTACCCGATCTTGGCTTGAGTCAGTGGTGTGTATAAAATAATTTTTAAAGTAAGATGTTTGGTGGTAGTATTGGGCTGAGTGAGATTCAAGAGTACCAAGGGGAGGACATACGGTATACAAAGTTACAAGATACTTTTAATTTTGACTGTAATTTATGTTTTATATACTTTAGATGCAGTTAGTAAAAAAAAAAAAAAATCCAATTACACATTGGCTGTATGTATTAATGATTCTGTTCAAGGAAAGTGGATAATACCTCCAAGTGTCCCAGAGTTTGGGAATGAAATGGCTCCATTGTATTGGCTTGGTAACACCCAGTAAAAAAAAAATTACAAAAGCTAAATGTGGTAACCAAGCTTCTCAAGAAATACATTGGGAAGAACTTAGCATCTGCACAGTTGTCATGAGTGAGACTTACAGTTTTCAATATATTTTCATTACTTGTAATGTATTCTCTAGTAGCACTGCTTAAATTTAGCATGAATAATTAATACACTCTATAACTTCACTGTACTTACAGCAATAAGAAACATGTAAGATCAATTTAAGGTGATTATTATTTAGTTCTCTTTGCCAACCTGAGAGTTGTACCAGATTAATAAAAAAAAACCTTTGAATATACAGTACCTGCACAGGGGGAAGCAATAGCAAAACTCCCTTCCCCATATACACCACTGGCTTGGGTTAACAAAAGGATGTGATATGAGACTGTCTCTGTCAGTGAAGCAGATAATATAAGATATCAAGTTCTCTAAGAGGGAGACAGACCTGGAGTACACTTGTTCGCCACAGCAAGTGAACGATTGGTGTCGGACTTTTAAAAACATGAGCCTCGCATTTTAGTCGTGCAGATCCTTCATATGACTGGCATTTTCCACCTAGCTTTAGTATGCTCTTGATCAACATTTTAGCCAGTAGAGAGAACTTTGCATTATTTCATTATTTTTCTTAGATCCACGCCAGTCGTCATGTGGATTAGTTGCATGTTGTTCACCATTCAGGTACTTTACTAGAACCGTTGAGGAAAGCACACGAGCCCTTTTATTTTCTTGCGTTGAAAGCTAACCTGCTCTCATGGAAGCTCGCTTTTGTAACGAGACGCTATATAGTAGGAGGGAACCTGGTTTTTATGAGGTGGAGAGCAGTGGAATTTAGCACAAAATTATTTAATTACGGTAGTCTCCAATTAGCTGTAGAAGTCCAGTGAAAGAGATTCATAATTATAATTGGACACTGTATAGAAAATTAAATTGAATCATAGTGTAGAAATCCAAGAAAATTTTCACTTGAACCATTGGCTAAAATAAGAAAATTTTGAAATGAGTTTTTTCAATTTCATGAAAGACAGAAGAATAAATTTTATGAAAGGAACTAACTATAAAGCCATACCGAACACCAGATCTGACACCTCATAAATTCTACCACAATTAACACTAATTAACCCAAGAAATATTTGTTAGGGACTGACCCACTGCACACATCCCACTTCTATTTTCACCAACATATTTTAGCCCAAGAACCCACCCAGTCTTGATGCTACCACCCATTACTTCTCTACCTTTGTTTTGATGATGATAATAGTTTTTACATTATTCACTTGCTCATCAATTTTATTTCCCATTTACCCTTGCTGTTACCTACTTTTTCCTTGACAGTAACTATAAACCTTGTGCAGTAACTAAGTATTTTTTCCCAGCTCCCCATTTTTTCCACCACCTTCTTAACCTTTTGTATAATTAAGAAGGTACAAGTATGAGCCTCATTTCCAAAGTGACCCAGGACCAGTGAAGTGTTATTTAAGCATGTCCTAACATCGCTGATATAAGTGATGTTACAACACAATATTCCTCCCTACCTGGGTCAGTGGAACCCTTAAAATTCTGCTACACCTCATCTGTCCATACCATTCCTCATCTTTTCCTAGACCCTTACACAGTAAATAATGATCAAGTCTTCATTACCAAGACTATGTGTAACCTCTCTTCTTTCTGGACCTCCTCTCAGGTGTGGCACTTGGTAAGGCAGCAGGAGTCTGAGCACCGGGAGGGAGAACGCACCAACAAGATGGTGTCCGAGATCTACCTCACACGACTCCTCTCTACCAAACTGACACTGCAGAAGTTTGTTGACGACCTGTTTGAGACCATCTTTAGCACTGCCCACCGTGGCTCTGCCCTTCCCTTGGCCATCAAGTATATGTTTGACTTCTTGGATGACCAGGCTCTGCAGCATGGCATTACTGACCCAGAGGTAGATATTACAATTTATTTGCTATCTTGTCCCTAGAAAGTAATCCAGTTACAGAATATAGATATTTTATCCTTCTAACTTTTCATTAAATTCACTCAACCACTTTATACCACTGGCTAATAAATTTTACAGTTACAGCAAGGATGAAATATAAAAATGTAAAATAGTATCTACTATACCATACTGTTTCTCACTCACTAGAAGGTCAAGAGGATGTATTCAGGAGTGATTATCCACAGTTCAAGATACCTTTATGAACAGTGTTTTTCAATCTCTTGTGTCTGGCTTACAGGTGGTGCACACATGGAAGAGTAACAGCTTGCCTCTTCGTTTCTGGGTGAATCTCATCAAGAACCCCAACTTTGTGTTTGACATTCACAAATCTAACATCGTGGATGCATGTCTGTCGGTGGTGGCGCAAACGTTCATGGACTCTTGCTCTACCTCGGATCACAGATTAGGTGAGGATGTTTGCTAGAACTCTGATGAATTTTATGTACTTTAATGCAAACATAATATTAATACAATATAATAATAATAATGTAATCTGTGAACAAGCATTAAGTCATCTCATTGTACACACAGGTAAAGACTCTCCCAGCTCAAAGCTTCTGTATGCCAAGGACATCCCCATCTACAAGGAGTGGGTGGAACGTTACTATGCAGATATTAAGATCATGCAACCCATCTCTGACCAGGATATGAATGCTATGTTGGCTGAAGAGTCTAGGGTGAGTATCAAGTTGTGTGAGTGTTGTGGAGGCATCAGAATTATGCTGTATAGAGTGGTGAAATGGACGTTAATGACAAATTTTTAAAACTGTATCCATATGGTACAGTACTTGTTGAAATGATTTTGAACTAGTGTATTTAATGCAGTTTAATCCAGCAGATACCCAGGTAATTATACTGTCTATACAGTATTAATGTTTTTGATGATCCCAAAATTAAATAAACTTCAAACTTTCAAAGTTTGGGGTAAAAAAACTGATAGGATATGTAAAAATTAATGTTAAACATTTCCCTCCCAAGACTTGGAGTACTATTACTAATGGAAAAAAGTTTATCTTCAACTCTTCAACTGTAAGACAGGCCTCAGTACAGTAGCTTATAAACAAGTAAATGTAGCAATGTGATACTATAGTTTTTGATAGATATTTAACACCTACCTGACAAATTGTGTATATATTTACAGATGCACACAACCGAGTTCAACAGCCTGGCAGCACTTGCTGAGTTGTACAATTATGCCTTCAAGTACAGTGACCAATTGACATTGACACTTGAGGAGGATGAGTTCTCCACCAAGAATCGTCTGGCGTACCGACTGGAGCAAGTGCATAGCATCATGACTACAGACCAGGACTGACAGGACGCCCCCCCGGATCCCCGCTCTGGCCCTGAGAATCATCCTCCACCTCACCACCAACCCCCCCAGCCTCCATCCCAGCAGCAGCAACAGCAGCAACAACGAGGCCAGGGACAGTACTCCCCGCCCGGACCATATGGTGGGTCACCCCCACACCATGTATATCCTGGGGCTGGGCCGTACGGGGTTTCTCCCCCCCAGTCTGCAGTGTATGACGGCCAACTGGAGACTATGTTCACGTACCGAGGCCAGGGTGCGGGACCGGGGCAAGGGCCAGGCGAGGGCGGTGGGGGTGTAGATGGCAGTGTTTATGGACTGTATGGTGTGCCCCAGCATGCCAGACTTTCCCCAGGGGCCTATGCCTCAGCACAGTTTCCTGGCCGCCCGCCCCCACAGGTATATGAGTTTGAGTATGAGGAGCCGAGGTTCACCTGAGGCTGCACCACCCTGCCCTCTCTCTGCTCAATGGGGGTTGCTGCGTAGTGCCAACCCCGGGCCCAGTGCCAGCCCAGGCCACCCAGTGAGTCGTACAGTGAGTGTGATGTGAGGGCCCTGTAAGAAGTATATAATGTGTGATGCCATTTGGGGCCCTGGACTGAGCATGAATAAGGACCCCAAAGAGAAACATATGGTACAGTTAGTAATGCTGTGTGAGGCCCTAGACAGATTATGCAGTATGAGTATCAATGAAGGAATGTGTGAAGCCATGAGGCATAAGCCAGGCTGGACAATTTCACACAATGGTGACTGGCAACCCTGAAAATCCCTGGCTTTTTCCAATTTACCAAATGTGACTGGTTGAGAGGTAACGAAAGTCCTGCATCCGTGATTTTTTTCCATTTTGTAAGAGAATGAGATTTTCTTGGTGCTGTTCCATGTGTGTGCAATGTAGACTGAAAGATTTGAGTGCTACTAATGCAAAATAGAACAGAAATGTGAAGCATAAACAGTAAAGACAATTAGCACTTTGTATGGTGCTCAGTAACAGTATATTGCGTTTAGGCATCATGTTGGAATTTTTAATACTTATTTTCTACCCCTCTCAGACCCAAAGTCCCAAATGTCACTTGTTTTGTTTTTTATTGATTTTTTTCTTATCAGCCTTTATCCCCCTTTCGTCTTCCATCAATATATTTCACGGTGTCAGCACAAGAGGAGACTCATTTTGGTCTTCACTCCTTGATCCATTCACCTGTTGTTGGTCCACAGACAAGAATCTACTGAAGAGATTTATGTACAAGAGGTGCAAGCCAGTTCTGTCATCATCCCTTCAAAATTCTTAAGCTTTTGAATTATATATATACATTATCGAGGAGATTTGTGAGAGCGAGAGAGAATATGAGAGAGGATGAGTAATGTACAGAGGAATTGGAATGATTATTGAGTAGGTTAAAGTACCTCATATTACTTGTTTGTGATTAAGAAGAGCAGTTTGAATTAGATGTCAGAATGAACTGCCAACGCCACACATATACACACACCTCCAGAGACTCGAACAGGATACTACTGAACTTTCCCAGCCATATCCCTAACCATGTACCACCCTTCTGTGGCCAGGTAGACTAGTGCCACAGCCCAGCTTCAGACAGTATTCAGAAGAGCGGGGTCATGAGGATACTTCTGATGACCCCTACGTACCAACCCCCAATCCCCTTCAGCTTCCCCTTACCTACCCTCACGTACACCCTTGCATTTAACCAGAAAATGGAAACGTCTATAGCAATCAATTATACTCTTTTTCAATAGGCTTCTGTTGGTCCAAGTTATTACATTGACTTTGGCTGCTCTGTTTCTGTATCTACAAGGTACCATTATTCATATGTGCAAACAAAAAAACAAAAACAAAAAAAAAATTATAAAAAACAGAGGTGTTTCAAGTTTCCATGTGATATTTGATGTGTGTGGAACTGTGAGCGAGTGACTGTCTGTGCAAATACCGTTACTGCCATGTGTGTGTGTGCGCATGTGTGTGTGTGCACGCGCGCCAAGGAAAGGATAAAAACCAGCCAAGTGTGTGTATTGTCTTGGTGTTCAATGGACCTGCTTTCTTTGGAACATATTTTGCTTGCATGGTGAAATGAGGAAAGGTCATTTTTTTAAAGCTCTGTGTCCTCTTACATGTACAGTATATATATGAATATATATATTACCCCATCATAAATAAAAGATGTGGATATTGTCCACAAAAGGGAGGCATTGTTGCTACCCTCACCGGTTTGTTTATTCAGCGGAAACTGTAGTACGGTATTATATTGTGTTCTGGTGGAGTGTGCCAATGAGTCAGGGAAGCAGGACGCTAACCTCTCAGATTACAGGAGAGACGGTCTAATCCAGGTCGCGGCGCCCCCTGTTAATGTAAAAAGAATCTAATAAAATCTGGCTGGAGGCGTTGTAGACATGATTACCCACATACTTGGCCAATCAGTCGATGGCCATTGTATGTACATGCAGTTGTTCACACACGCCTGGCCCATGTGTACGTAAGTTGCTCCATTGAGTGATCCTCATCCTCGGTTCTCAATCACTGTATCATGTATTATAACAACACAACCAGCCCCCCCCCCCCTTCTCCCTCCCCTCATGAGATTTTACACGACTGATTCAAAAGGTGGAACTGAATGGAGATTTTTAAAGAAATAATTTAACTTGTTAAGGCCGACTCCTTACCTAACTCATCCATGGGCAAGAAACCTGTGTATGATATGATGAGGTTCTGTGTCTTTTGAGCTTTTTATATATACTGGGACACAAGATGAGTGCAGGAAGTGTTTTTTGCAATAAAAAAATCAATGTCTCTATGTCTTTTTTATATATGTAAATTGTTTTTATTTTATTTTTATTTTTACATAGGATGTATCAAATGTTATCATAATTATCATCTGAGATAGCCCCACTGCACCACCATGATACCAGTAGGGAAGACTGGCTGTGGCAAGAGAGGAGAATGTCTTAACCCATCTTACCCCTACTGGTGCCTTGTTGGTGGTGGTGTCAGACGCGAGTTGTGGGAAGACCTCCCATGATGATGATGATGGCTTGGTCTCGTCACCCTCGCTGGGCTTCATGCCAGTTGCGAATAGACAAATTTTTTTTATTCTGTGTGTCTTTGCACTCTCCTCTCATAGCCATCAATGTACATTCATTTTCAGTATAGTTCCTTTATATTATATATTAGTAATCATAAGCTGATTCCCCCTCCCCCCCAGCCAAAAACCCTCCCCTCTACATTTGATACAATCATTACTGGTATTAACAATAAACTACAGATGATGTTAATATACAAACTCTATCATTGTCTTAACTCTTAGCTCGCGTCAACCCCCTATCCCCTTCCCAGCCACACAACATGACACATACTTCCACATCTTACACACAAATACACTCACACACATACTGAACCCATCACTAACACTTCTAACTCCCTCTCATCTACACACACACACACACACACACACCTTAGCCACATGCATATCACCACATCACAGTTACAAACACACACCACCTCCCCCTTCACCACACACACACACACACACACACACACACCTCCAGCAACCCCCTAGCTTCTCTCCACCGCCAGTGTTGGTGTGGGATGAAGCGGAGAGTGGGCGACTGGTTGACCCACCCTTGTTGAAGCCAGGACCCTACCATGCCAAGGATCACCACCTTAACTCTTATTTATTTTTTAATGCTAAGGCGTTGAGCGATCAAGATAACTTTGCTATTACTGTATTGCATATTTTGGAAGCACATTTAAGGTAACTTACTTTTAGGGTGTTTAAATATATATAATCAAATTGTAATTGTTTTTATATTGACAGTTCATTATTACATTATTTGTTTCTGGTAAAATATTTTTGTGATGACCGTTGCAACAGATACTATAAGTATCAAGATTAGTGAGAGGATCTTTAACAAACATCAAATTATAATATCTTGTGTCTGTGTTGTTGTGACGGTAGTATTTTTTAAATTCTTAAGTGAAGTTTGAAATTACAGAGTATGGTACTGTATTGGGTTTATTGATAGGTTGGGTAATTGTCCCAGCACTTCATATTTAGAGTTGATTTAATCTCTGATGTACCAGTTCATTTTTTAATTAGGTGAACATTTTTCAACAGATAATGACGAGTTTTGTATGTTTGTTCTGATTTTTCCCACATAATTACAAAAATTTCAAATTACATTAAGAAAACCATTATTTATCATGGCTGTTATTTTTATTCATTATAGTGTTATTATGTTATTCATTATGACTAGCATATTGTAATGGTCATATTTATTATTATACTTGAGTCATAATTTGAGCTCTTGGCCCATCATATCCAAGGGACCCCCTGGCTCTAGTCTTCAGTTGATCACCAGTCCTCCCCTCTCCCCACTTCTCGTCTACCCTTTCCACTCCTTTCCTCCCCACCACCCCGCTACACTTCTTACCCTCCCCCATTCGCGTCCCAGTTGTACAGACGCTGTTATGTGTATGTCGAGTCTGTGTTTCATATAAATGGATCAAATAAAAATTTTTCACTGTAACCTTATGGCATTTTCATTTTTGTGATCCATATGCTTTTTCTTTTTTCTAGATACACACTTTTGTGAGTGAGTAAAGGGTTAATTTTAAATACAGTATATTATAACATGGTTCATGAGATTTTTTTATAAAATACAGTAGTCATATAAAAAAATTGTTTTTATAAGCAATAATTTATTAAATGCTTTTACCATCAGAAAAAAATCTTTGGTAATATATAGCTACATATGTATCTGCTGCTTTTGATAAATTTTACACCAATAATTATAGCAGATGATATGATAATATTACTGTATATCTTTATCATGTAATCAAAAGTAGTGTAGTAATGTCACATGGCTTTGGCTATAATTGAATTTTTTTTTTTTTTTTAGTAAACTATACAATCTAGTTTTTACAGGAAAAGTTGAGTTTTACAAAGGATCATCGAAATCATAAGGGGTATAATTAACTTTTCGTTGAAAGACCATTAAACTAAAGTTAAGACATCAGTTGAGCAACTGCAAAGTTCATAGAATCCAGGAGTAACATTTTTTAGGCATGAGATGAGAGTACAGTACAGTACTATATAGGGTCTCAGCCAATGAGAGGCGAGATGCACACAACCGCGACAAATCGGTAAACTTAAGAGTCTACCTTCTCTAGTTCTTATACCATGGTTATGGCAGACAGGTAACTAATGGCTTCATTAGACTCTATTCACACTCATTGCCTTGGATACTCACATGAGCAGGGACCCAGCAGAAGGAAGCTAAGTAGCCATCAAGAAGAAGAAGACTGTAAGACAGGAATAAGGAAACTATCAAGCAGAGTAAAATCCTTGTGTAACTATTTTCCAACCCTCTTTGAAGGTGAGAGGATGGAAGAAGTGGAGTGTAATATTTAGGAACATTGTTGTGTATGCTAAATATGGGATTTAGGAAGGAGAAATGAGAGAGAGAGAGAGCAGTGTTGGGTAGGCCCTAGGCAGGTCATAGGCTCTTTATTGAAAATCATGTAGGGGAGAAGCATGAGCATGGAGGTGAAAAGGGAACTGAGAAATAGTATACCTGGGCTGCGTTCAGGAAGGCATCGTGGGTGGCGCGTGACTCCAAACACTTTGGGAGGTCTTCCTGCTGAACGCTGTGGTGCCGCTGGTGCGCCGCTGCGCGACGTGGAGATGGATTGTAAACAAACCACAGTTGCCGACGACATCAAGATGGTTCACGCACCTCCCAACGACCCTCTTTTTGCTGTTCTTGCTGCAGAGCTTATTGAAGAAGATCCCATATTAGAGGCAACAATAGCGATAGTCACCATAGAAGAAGAGAGAGAAGAAGACAGATACGGAGAGGTTAATTTGAGGATCCTATCTCTCTCTCTCTCTCTCCCCATTCGTATTCTCTCATTCCCTCTCTCTTTCTCTCTCTCTCTCTCCTTCCTTCATACTTGCTATCCAATAATAATAATAATTATAATAATGATATATAAATAAATAATAATGATGTGTTTCAATTTCCTTAGTAAAAAATAAATGTATAAATACTTATTAATTATCCCATGAAATAAATGGGTTTGGTGGCAATATTGGAGCAACTTGATTCCTCCAAACTATTCCAGGCAACACGGTAGATAAATATCATTATAATAATATTTATCAAGTTAATCCTGTTTCTTGACATACTTTGGAGGAATCAATGTACTCCAAAGTTATTACAAGGGACCTCAGATCTCTGTAGGGTAATTTTGGAGCAAACTGATTCCTCCAAACCATGTTATTACATCATTAGAGAGAGAGAGAGAGAGAGAATGTATGTATATATGTATGTATGTATGTATGAGAGAGAAAGAGAGTGAGAATGTATATATGTATGTATCTATGTATGATACAGAGTGAGAGAGAGAGATAGAAAGCAGTGTTGCCAGGTGTGCTTGATGGAATTTCTATAATTTCCCCATTGGTACCTCTGATTCGCCATATCTAGTAAAAATTCCCCATCACTTATAGAGAGAATGTTGGTTCAAAATTAATGTTTGAATGGCAGTCCATAAATGGGGTTACTGAGTTGACTTGCCCTCCCCCCTACCCCTCATCCACTCTACCTATACCCCCTCCCTCACACCCATGCCCCTACCCTCCAGACACCACCCCCCACCCCACTCCCCTACCCCCTCATTGATTATCGTATAATGACGTCATGATTTGGTGGAGAATATTGTTCACGTTTTGGGTCATAATTAATCTATCAATAATTATTTTGAATTAATTATTATATAATTAAATTCTCCTTAATTTTCCCTACAGTTTGATATATTAATTTCTTTAATTATGTAACTAATTACCGAAATTAGCGAATATTATATATTTATAATTTCCAACCGTGACTAATTGGTACATTGGAGCACCGTGAGTCCTCCAAGGTATCTCAGGCAACACAACTTAATGCAGGAATAATACAGTTTGGAGGAATCAGTTTGCCCCACAACTACCCTATGGAAATCTGGGTTCCTTTATAGTACTTTGATTCCTCCAAAATATGTCAGGAAAGAGAATTAATTAATAAATATAATGATATCTAATTTGTTGTATGGAATAGTTTGGTGGAATCAAATTGGTCCAGTATTATCACAACAAACACCACAGCTTCGAATGAATTGGCTTCGAATGAATCAGCTTTTAATGAATTAGCATCGAATTAATCAACTTGATGAACCATTTATGAGGGGGTGTAAGGAGGAGGGGTTGTATTAGGAGGGGTATGGGGGGATGTAGGGTGTGTGTAGAGAGGGGGGGGTGTATTAGGGGGGGTATGGGGGGGTGTAGGTAAGGGTTGTGTTGGGGTAGTAGCATCGAAACTGATTCACTCATTCGAAACTGATTCATTCGAAACTACCACCCCACTATACCTCCATCAGAGGCTCCATAACCTCTGCTTCCGCTAAATGGGACTCCATACATGTACATGCATCACTGGAGTCATGGAATTGTCTATCACAGTATACACATGTTGTCCTGGAAGTGAGGGATATAATGTAGTATCCTACTACTATGGTTGGAAACAGCTGAAAGGAAGAGAATAAACTGTCTGCATTTATTAATGTCCACCTATAATTTCCTAACAATTAAAACATTGCATGCCTATTTTTTATGGTCTTAATTATATTTTCCATATTGTGAGCAGATGACTGTTTCTTTACCTGAGTTGCCCGGACCTAACCTACTAATCAAATAAAGACCGATGCAGATTACGGGTATCTAACCAGGCAACTTACCGGAACCAAAGTAGTTATTGATACAGAATACCGTTATGAACTAAATTACTGCAATCACATTTGAAATACACATGAAGGTGGACCTCTTATATCCTACAGTGATACTGTGTTTAAGTCAGAACTGGTGAAATTCAAAGTCCATTCCTGTATTTTAAGATTGATTAAAAACAGAAAATGTTGGCATGATTCTATAGTTTTACCAAGAACTGATTTCCAATAAAGTACAATACTTCCCTTCACCTTAATGATATTACATAATTATCAAGAACCATTTATTAGATACGAGAACATAATTTTTTTTTTTTAATAATTTATATAATTATCGTGATTCTCCAGGTTTTAACAACTGCTATTTTAGTAGAAATGGTAGACTAATAGGAACTCTACACCTGCTCTAATCTGTCATTGCTATACTTAAAGCCTTATTTGTGTTGCTATCACTCTATTTAACAGCCTGTTGCACCTACAATTCATGTATTATTATACTATTAACTTACTTGTCATATCTTTAATGGCCGCCATATTTACTGCTATACTTCTCCTATCCTTTCCCCAAGCTCCCCGAATCACTGCTTTTTGGCGAGCTTGGATGGATACGTGGTTGGTCTTGGTTTCAGTGGCTGGCAGCAGGGTCCATCTTGGTGGATCGTCGAATCCTTTTGACCGACCAGAACAGTTCCGCTTGCTTTGGCTTGGTTTCACCCAAGCGAACTTCGTATCCGATTGACGTCCAGATGACGGCTCAAGTTTGTTTCAGAACATTCTCTCCCACTCTCAGTGTGTGGTCTCTCTCATCATCTGTTCTATTCCCAATCATTACTTGGCTTTTTCATTACAAAATTTCACACCAAAATCTCTCCCATACCCACCTACAGCATCCAAAATCCTTTGGAGTTCCTTTGCTGTTTCACTCATAATTATCACATCATCTGCATACAGTAACATACATAATCTTGTCATCTCCAACCCTTACTCCTGCATTCATTCATCTTATTCTCATAGCTATAGTTCTTCTGTGTATAAGCTAAATAGGGTTGGAGAAAGTATACATCGTTGCCTAACTCCTCTCTCACTTCTTACCCATTCTGTTTCTAAATCTCCCAGCCTGTACATTGCTCTTGTGTTCTCACAATATTTACTAACTTATCACTCAAGCCTATCCTTTCTAAAAGACTCTGCATAGCATCTTCCTATCAACCCTGTCATAAGCTTTCTCTATATCTAAGAAACATAGGTATAGCTTACATCCATCATTTTTCTTTCTTTCAATCAGTTCATTCACCACAAACATATTATCTTCTGCTCTCCTATTTTTACGGAGGCCATTTTGCTCTTCACCCAGCACTCTGAATCTCTCAATCCAACTGCACAATCTTTCATTCAACACTGCACTGAAAATCTTTCCCAGTGTGTTCAGTAGGGCTATTGGTTTTTAAGCTCATTCTTATACTCTTACAGCCTCCATTATGAATCAACGTCACTCTATATTCATTCTATCTCTTGGGTAGCCTACTCTCTCTTCTTCTCACTTTGTTAAACAACTCAGTCATCTTTTCAACCATAATTCACCTCCATTCTTGTACAATTTTTCTGCCTTTTCACGCATCTTTCAACTTCTCTGCTAATTCTTATATTCATTTCCTATGCATCCTTCCATTCCAGTTACACTCTCTCCTCTTACATCAGTTACCTCACCTACACCACCAATATTCTCCCAGAACTCTTTTATGGACTTCCTCATTTCTTCCTTGTCAGTTGTACATTCACCATTTACCTTAATTCTACTACTTGACTGTCTACACTTTCAGTACTTGGACATTCCCTCCCCTCTCATGAATCTGTACCATAGCAGCGGAACTAAGAGAAGTCTCCATTTCTCCCTGTACCACCGAGGGTAATTTTATATCCAAGTAATATTATCACGACTTGCTACGAGTGATCATAATAATGGTGTTTCTCTCACCCTCCCTTTCCTTCCCGACAAATTCCTATCCACTTCTCTATTCCTAGCTCCCCCACCCCCTCTCTAATGTTTATATACATGGACAAAAATTTAACCAATATAGTTCACATTTCTGGCTGCTATAGGTGAATGGGGTTGAAATGTACTTGGGGTCTCCCAGCCTGCAATAGCCTTCAGCAAATTTGCAGCCACAACCCCCACAATCATTTACCTACATGGCAACTATAAGGCTCCTGCTCCCAGGTTACACAAGTTATCACGTCCTGTAGTAATTTATATAATTATACTTACATGATTACACCTTATCGAAAAATATCCCTTCACTTTAAAAAACGTCGAACGTATTTTGTTTGTGTGCTCTTCCTAATTAATGGTCTAATTCTAATATGACCCTATGTATAGTATGACAGAATTAATAAAAAATAAGAGTAGACTCCAAGACATTCCAGCCATTAGTGTTTGATTTCCCACCAGCAAATTGGAATGGGTGGATGCTTTGTTTGTTGTACCAAGTGGCCTTTTTACGGAAAAATATTTTGGACTGACTGCAGAAAGGTCTACTGTGGTGCATTAGAAAAAAAAATTATCTGGAGAATACCTTGCAGAAATAAGATTCAATGTCACTCAAGATGAAATAATGTTATGCAGCCAAGAGGCATCAAATAGTTTCTTTAGTAATGTTAAGCTGATGACTGAGAAGTAAATTGTGGATAAACATATTGCCCATTTACACACAAAGCTTAACCCCACCCCCACAAAAAAAAATCTATAAAACTTTACACAGGCTCACAATAATTTCTACTAAATATAACAAAGAAAAAAGTATACTTCAAAATGTAATTTATGTTAATTGTATTAAAGAATTTAAAGTGTTACAGGTATTGGAAAATGCACACAAACTATTCACCACACAAGCCTTTATTTCACTGTAACAACTTAGAGGAATGGTTCAAATTGGAATGTTGATAAGCCAAAGTTCAGGTCATAATAATATGGGGACCAAGTACTTCTGTTGGCCATTCTCATGTCTGCTACTGATGAAACAAGGTACAGTGAAGGCAGGTACATCACTCGGCAGGAACCTCAATACTACCATCATCAATGCCCTCGATGATCTCATGTGGGTTCTGCCCTTCTATTGTGCAGCCAATGCTCTGTTGGTAAAGTGAAAAGAATTTTAATCTATTTATACAAAGAGTTGAATGTAAATTTACAAGTACAGTACAGTAGGGGAACAAACTATCAGAACAAAATAAACACAATTCATGTGTAGCTATCTATAGCTCTTACGCTGTGTACCCTTCGGGAACTCCCCTGATGGGGATGGCCACAGCAGAAGAGTTTCCCTGTTCCAACACTCACTTCTTACTTGGTCAAACCCTCCTCTGCCCCTTACGTACTCTTCCACCTGACTGGTGATCTGACTCTCACAACATAACTTCCTTCCTTGCCTCTCAATCACTCCACACTCCCCAATTGCCTTCTCGATCATACCACATACCTCATTACTTTTTCCATTCAACCTGGCGAGTTCACATGCTCCTCTCAAGCAACTCATTTGCACTGCACTATTCTAGACTGATGAGCCCTACTCCATGTCCATGTCTCCAACGCATTTGTCAGTGTTGGCAGGATTATACTATTTCATAGTCCCCTTTTCACTTCCATGCTCACAATTCTACTGTTCATAATCCTCCCCAGTGATCCTATGAACTGTTAACCCCTCACTGCTCTCTCAATTTCTCCTTCCATGTTTACACAGAACTGTTCCAAAGTACTTGAACTCCCTCACCTCCTCCATCATCTCACAGATAGTCCCAGTTGTCACTCCCACTCTATAGGGTGTAGCAGTCAATCACTTCAGGTTCTGCCTTCTCAAATACGATCACCTTGCTTTTACCAACATTCACCTTTGTTTACATTCGAACTGAAACTCATCCACCACCCTCTACCCTTTCACTCTCAGCCATCAACACAGTACCATCAGCAAATTAACTTGCCACCCAAGGACCAATTTACTCCATTTAGCCTCCGCTGTAGCATTTCATGAACTACTACATAACAATAACTGATACTGGTAGATGTAGTAGTCCAACCAGACTGTGAAACAAAAGTTAACCTTCAACTCAAATATTTTGTCACTGATGTGTTTACTCTTGGGAAACAAATGTCATCCACTAATATGCATAAAATATTGAAAAAATGGTAGCCGAATTTCCACCACAAAAAAATTTACAATACAAAGGCTGCGCAGTATTGCCAGATGCAAGACGTACCTCGCTGACGTTTACTGTAGGCTTTTAGTCTATTTCTATATTCAAATTATGCTATATACTGTACCATAATTTTATCTGGTAAATTACTTGCTAATATTACTGAGCAAGTAATTTAAATTTGTGCAATGCCAAGCTAGTACTTAAATATAATGTAACAGATTATTTGTTTCATTACCTGTAACAACAGAGATCTGGTGTCACTGTTGCCAGAGTGAGTACACAATTCAAACTCAGCCAGTGTATACGTTCTTGCTTTATTATATATTTTTCAAAATGCCTGTATATACATGTGTAGTGACAGATTATGACTCGAAATCAAATAAATTAAATATAAAATGTGAATAGTAGACGCGAGTCGTCGTATGTTTACAGCCGATTTATCTACATTAGGTTACTTTCATAATTTATGCCTACATATCGTTAACTACAGTATTTAAAAGTTTCTAAAATTGTATTGAATATTTCTATGGCAAAAAGAAGATATACAACAACCAATTATTAGTACGTGTATATGTATAATTATTTAATCTGGCAAATCTGGCAAGCGTCGATTAGTTTGTGGACGGGCCAATTGTCAGAGGAAATGAGATTAGGTTAATGTGAATACACACTGATGAGCAGGGAAGAATGATGGAGGGATAGAGTCCAGTACAGTACTGTATTACAAGCGAGGTGAATCAGTATAAGAGAAATAATATGTAAATATGATTGGGGGAAGTGGCTGAAATATAAAGTAAAGTTGCAATGGAAGAATTTTGCCAAAGGGACATCCCAACTCGTTACAAAAAATGAATGAACATAAAGCTTGCAGAACTGAGACAAGAGCAAGCCTCCCATTAGCTCAAGACCCTTTACTGTTATGATAAAAAATAATCTACATCAATAACCCACTATAACAACCTACTGGCTGCATTTTATCAGAAACAGAATTAATCTGTATGTTTTCCCAAGTAGGGAGTGCAAGACTGCCTAGGCCTGACTAAAATGGTTAAGAAATACTACCTTTGGCAATGAGGAAAAAATATATATATATATAGTTCAACTAAAATTCAATAACAATGAAAAAGCTCACCTGTGCAGTACCAAGACACTCCTTAAGGGTACCAGAGAGATCTTTGGCCTGGGAACGCACCTTCATGGTTCGGGCAATCTCAACCATTTGGTCCAGGGACAGATTGCCAGTGTGCTTGACTAAGAGAAGTGAGAATGATTAAATATGCATAGATCCTTGTTGAAAGTATAAACATTAATACTTTGAAAAATATTTTCCTCCGATACTTTATCTCAGTTTAAAACAGAATTGCAATGTATTTTTGCATTGTGTATAAACAGTCAACCCTTGCAATAACTGACATCGTCTGCTGACCGGACAAACGTCCGGAGGAATGTCCGTAATTTCAAAATTTGTCCGCTAGGTGGTGTATGAGCCACAATTATGCCTCCCAGTTATTAAACGCAAGCATGTTACCTTTAGTGTTACTAAGAGTTCTTATACAAAACAAGCTAAATCATAATGAACGAAATGATATCACCGTCATCTGTGAAGTGTGAGTGTGTTGCCACCACTCCTCACGTGCTCCTTTCCCCCCTACCCTCATCCTCAGTCTCCATTCACCCTAGCCCAAGGTCATAATTATATAGGCCTAGCCTGCCTTGTGTGACTCACTGGTTTTTAGTAATTATGAGTTAACCACTAGCTTCAACACTCAGACATGTCAGGTGGAGCATTTACAAAACGGAAGGTCATATCCCTCCATATAAAGAAGGAAGTATTTCTTGGACAGAGCAAGCAGAAGGAAAAACCAGACTCCCAGAGTATGGTAAATAAAATGTAAACAAACTTTATTGTGCTATCTCCCCCCTACCACACATGACGACGACTCATTTCACTCATGAGTTGTCTGAGAAAACCTTAATACAAATTGTTGCATGCATTTAATATGCTTAATACGAATTGTAATACAGTAATTACATTTGTAAAGTAACAGTACAGTAGGCTACACTTCTCTTCGCTTTTAACACTCATCACTCCGCTCTGCCTCTTCACTCAACTCTCCCTCCTCACTGTGGAGTGTGGCCACGTTAAATCCAACAAAGAGCGTTATTTAATCGTATCCCCCCTATATATTACACAGCGTTATATAAAAAACACGTTACTCAAAATCGCGAGTCAACTGTACTGTTTTTTGGCAAAAATCCACTGATTTTCAAACAACGGACAGCCTCATGTACGCATTTGTCCGTTATTGCAAGGGTTGACTGTACTGTATATGTCATGCATGAAAATATAGAAGGAACTTACCATGTTTGACCTTCTTGCGGTCACGTGGTGGTTCCTTCAATGCCTTGATGACAAGAGATGCAGCAGAGGGCACAACCTCAACTCTTGCCTGCCTGTTTTGGATGATCAACTTCACTGTCACCTACAAATCAACATAATCAATTAGTTTAAACAAGTTTCTCATATACACAACTCATCCATCTCCAGATTATAATAACCCCATATCCCTCAATATTTATCAGGCAGATAATTATGACAATACAGTACTGTATAAGAGCCCATGAGATTGTGTATTAACAGCATGGCATAGTAAGAAGATAACACATACTATTATGTGTGTATATAAAAGAGCAACTCACCTTGAGACCCTTCCAGTCACCGGTAGCCTTCATGATGTCATCACCAACTTTCTTTGGGGAGAGACCCAGGGGACCGATCTTGGGGGCGAGGGAGGAGGTGGCAGCCATTTCTCCACCAACACACCGAAGACACACTGTCGGTAGTTTCAACTTTAGTTTGCAATTAAATATTTATGGTATGCCTGCTCCTTCCACCAAATAAAACATTGTTCCAAGTACAGGGAACTTAGCCTCAGCAATTATATTACACATTTCATTAATACAAGTAACTGTTTCCTTGGAACTAGTTTGGAGGTGAGAACCGATTCTAAAATAAGTCATCAAGAATCACTACAATCAGTTCTGGTACCGTTTCCTGCTATGTGGCCAGAACGAATACCAGCAGAAAATTTAATAAATTAATTAAAGCATTTGCGACGGCAATAACCAATAAGGAAATCACGTACAGTTGCCAAAAAAGGTACTGCGACAACTATTGATACAATATTAAAATATAGTAATGTCTATAGTTGTTTGTAGGGATTATAAGTATGTATTACAGAAGGATATGTACATTTCCTTCTGTTATACATGCTTATAGTCCCTACAAATAGTTGTAGATATTACTATGGTTAAAGCCCTATCAAGAATTGTTGCAATACCTTTTTTGGCAACTGTACATGTATTAAGAAATATATTTGACAGAAAAAAATTAATGGGAGTGATTATGGACAACGCTAGACTACTACCCAGATTTGTAACATGTCAGGGATTAGAGCATTAATATTTATCATGTAAATGCACTTAAGAGGTTAATCAATATACTTGGGAGGAAATGTGGTTCTTCCTTAAAAAAATAAGACTTCTTGTTAAGAATTAATCATACTCAAGAAAAAAAGGAAAACTGTTAGGCTGCAAAGATCTTACACCAAAAATGAATGACAACACAAATCAGAAGATCAATATCCCCCTTTTGTGGTTCCTGCAGGAGGAGGATAAGGAAACATGGAAAAAACCTTCATGGCTAACAAGCTTGTTAAAAATGAAAAAGTTTCTAATGGTAAGCTGGCAACTATGCTGAGCATAAATCAATTGAAGTTGGCTTACTTTGGGTTCAACAGATTTCAAAGTGTGTTATAGAGTTACTGGATATCAAAATCTATATCATTCAAAACGTTTGTTTTAACACTCAAATGCAATCAATATTCAACCAATTAAATTCTCCAAATGTTGTTGTGTTTTTGGGTAATGCAAATTCAACATAATTGTTGATCTGCGACCTTAAAAACACTTTTTCTATTGGCTCCCTACTATGTCACAACCCATGAAAGATAAGACATGGTTAATAAGCCAAAACATAATAGAAATAATAAATAACAACACTGCATGGCACAACACACATATGTAAGATTGTATTTCTTTGAAATAAATTAATGCATTACCATCATGATTGATTAAGTAACAGAACAATTTGTTGTTCAATTAATCTTGAATTAAAATAATAAATAATTCACCCAACACATCATTTCATCACCAGGTTAATCAACACCAAATCCAATTTCTATATTAGTCTCGCCAAGTTTCAAACCATATCCAAACTTGACGTAACTCTAAAATACCTTATGTCAACATGAGGCTCCTTACCTCCCACATGAACCCTTCCGTCTTAAGTATCGATAAATATCACAAACATCTTAGCTTTACCGGTCTTGATTTCCGTTGGGTCGAACTTGGGAGGCATTATGGTTTGTCTTTAATACAATAATGAAGCTCAGGAACAGGTGGTGGATGAACTCAGTCGAGAACTACCACGGAGATGCACCCGTCCTCGAACACTCACACAACAAGAAAGAAGGTTTGTTGTTGTCTGTTGTGGACAATATTATTGGCTACGACTACGACGTTGGCAGAGTTTCAACGGGCCCTCCTAATGTGTATAATAAGTGTATTAATCGTTGATGCGGACGTGTTTTTGTCTAGCTGAGCTCTATATTTTTATTTCCTCTACTTTTCCAATCAACTCTATATATTTTTTTATATATTTATTTTGAAATAATAGTTCTTCACTGATAATGTCATCTTAATATTCCACATACGGTACTTCTTTATATTTTCGACAAGCAGCGATACCCGACGTTGTTCGGGTGAAGATCCTACATGTGGTTTTGTCAATACATTTCCTCTAATTATTTTTATGTGAACTTATTAGGAGGGTGGGAGGAGTCCATTATCCGGTGTGGTTGCTAGACCCCAGAGAAACCACCACAAATGCAACTACAGCAGAAGGTGGCATTGTAACAACCACGATTAAATAGCTTGCTATGGTAAAGTAATAAGCCGTCATCTGGACGTCAATCGGATACGAAATTCGCTTGGGTGAAACCAAGCCAAAGCAAGCGGAACTGTTCTGGTCGGACAAAATGATTCGTCGATCCACCAAGTTGGACAATGAATATAAGTAATTAGGGGTATGGCTGAGTCCAAATGGAAGTGAAAAGACCAAGAATGAAAAGATTAGCATGACGAACCAATGGGTTGGACCAGCGAGGCTGAGAGCAAGCAAGTATGATGTGGTGAGAGAATTATGGAAAAGTGTGGCTGTTCCGAGCATTATGTAGGCTATGGCATGGAAGGAGAGTGAGATAGACAAGTTATTAGAGGTGGGACAGAACCGAGTAGCGAGAATGGCACTGAATGCACCAAGGTATGCAGCGATAGCAGCTTTGAGAGGTGACATGCCAGATAATGGGATGGAGTAGCCTACATTCAGAGAAAGAATGGTGAAAGCAACCCTAGCTTAGATACAAAGTAAGACTGGAACGAATGGAGGATACAAGACTGGCAAGGAAGGTTTATATGTGGAACATTAGAAATAGCAAAAGGCGGAAGAAGTGTGAGAGAATGGTATACAATATACATGAATGGTATGGTAGTTATATGCATGAGTGGAAAATAATGAGCATGAATAGTGAGGGGCTAGACTGGGATGCAAGAAAGTGGAAAAGTGAGATTGACAAAGAAGTGAAATGTCTTGGGTTAAGAAAGTGGAAACATGATATGGACCAAAAGGAAACTCTGGTATGGTACCGGTATAAGGAGAAAGAATGTCCAGAATATGTGAAGTGGTATGAGGGAAGTCTGGGTGGTGATCTACTCTTTCAAGCCAGAGCTCAATGTACGGAAGTGAATGCAAGATTTAAAATAAGTTATAGATGGTCTGAATCCCGAAGAAAGGTATGCCAGATGTGTGACACAGGAGAGGATGAAACGGTAGAACATGTGATGCTGGGATGTGAGAAGTATGAGAGAGACAAAACATAGATGATGCTGGATCATCTTGACGGAAATAGGATGTGATGGAATAGAATTCACAGGGAGAGAATGGATGGTATTACTGCTAAATTTGTGTGAGCAGACTACAGATGAGATGATCGGTGCTGTGAAAGAATTATTGGAGAAAATGTGGTATGCAATAAGAAGAGAGTGAATAGATATGCGTGGTATTGTTTTTTTTTTTTAATTTCTATTTATATGAGCTTCCGATACAAAGGCCAAGCCTGGAATAAACGTACCTGTAACCAGGGTTGATGAACCCTGCCTGTAACAGCAAGAGCAAGAGGGACCGTTGAAATAGCCCGTTGAAACTCTGCCAACGTCGTAGTCGTAGCCAATAATGTTGTCCACAACAGACAACAACAAACCTTCTTTCTTGTTGTGTGAGTGTTCGAGGACGGGTGCATCTCCGTGGTAGTTCTCGACTGAGTTCATCCACCACCTGTTCCTGAGCTTCATTATTGTATTAAAGACAAACCATAATGCCTCCCAAGTTCGACCCAACGGAAATCAAGACCGGTAAAGCTAAGATGTTTGTGATATTTATCGATACTTAAGACGGAAGGGTTCATGTGGGAGGTAAGGAGCCTCATGTTGACATAAGGTATTTTAGAGTTACGTCAAGTTTGGATATGGTTTGAAACTTGGCGAGACTAATATAGAAATTGGATTTGGTGTTGATTAACCTGGTGATGAAATGATGTGTTGGGTGAATTATTTATTATTTTAATTCAAGATTAATTGAACAACAAATTGTTCTGTTACTTAATCAATCATGATGGTAATGCATTAATTTATTTCAAAGAAATACAATCTTACATATGTGTGTTGTGCCATGCAGTGTTGTTATTTATTATTTCTATTATGTTTTGGCTTATTAACCATGTCTTATCTTTCATGGGTTGTGACATAGTAGGGAGCCAATAGAAAAAGTGTTTTTAAGGTCGCAGATCAACAATTATGTTGAATTTGCATTACCCAAAAACACTACATTTGGAGAATGTAATTGGTTGAATATGAATTACTGTTTAATGTGAATATCTTGTATGGTTATTTATTGGATATTTTTTAGGAGCTTGAAAGCTCGGCCTGCTGCTTTACTTTCATTTTTTTCAATATCCTATAGGTTTAAAACACATCATCATAACCTAAGATACAGTCTGCATATTGCAAACTAAAGTTATAATTGTCAACAGTGTCTTCGGTACGTTGGTGGGGAGATGACAGCCACCTTCTACCTTGCCTCTCAAGATCATTACCCCAGATCTCTCTTCAAAGGAAGTTGATGACAACATGAAGGCTACTAGTGACTGGAAAAATATCAAGGTCAGTTACTGATATTACACATTACTTTTTTTTCTAGAGAGTAAACCTGTTGGCCTATCTGGTGTTTGTAAGTCATACATGTTAGTACATTATTTTATTCCCATTATATTTTGATGTATGTACCTGAAAACCAGTGAAAGATTTCAATTGTTGTTGTTAGTCTTGGATTGCATTAGATTTACTGGTGAGAAAACAATAAATGAAATGGGTGAACCCAGGGTTCATGTAGATAGGGTTAGCCAAGACACCTCTGCGCACCTCATCACACTCGCCCAAATCTGTCTTGCTCTGTCGCCCAGGCTCATTTTATATCTGTCGGCCCCGTGGGTAGGATGTGCTGTCATAGTAGGATCCGCACTGCTAGAAGCAGTTCTCTCCTGAACGCGAATACAATGTTTTATTTGGCCTAGTCGCCCACATACCCCCCAATCGCCTCATTTTTAGGACATATATAATAAATTATATACACTCAGTACACGAAAAAACAATGATGATAGAAGTCTGTACGAGTGAGCGACCCAACACAGAATGGGTTCAAGGCTGCGAGCAGGGTTGTCATGAAGTATTTGTGATATTACCTTAAATATTGGGTTGAAAATATGTTAGATGCAGCCAATTTACCATGGATCCTGAAGTAGGTTACCATATCGACATAAACTGAACCCTTGACACGATATTTTTATGAAATTATAATATTTTTTAAAGCAATGCATTTTTCTCTTACGATAACCCATGAAATAACAAAAGCATCGATAAAAATTACCTTAGATGGTCAAAACTTTGCTTTAAATGGCCCCAAATTAATTTAATCTAGAGTAATTACCTTATAAATGAGAGCATTGGCTGCGAGTCCACGGGTGGCTTTGACGTCACATAGCTCCGCCCCAAATCTGTCTCTTGGTCAACCCTATCTACATGAACCCTGGGTGAACCAGTACATAGTAGTTTAGGAAGGTGTTGACATACGGTAAGGTATTTTATCGTTAATGTCAAGTTTGGATATGGTTTGAAACTTGAGACTAATATATAAATTGGATTTGGTGATGATTAAGCTGGTGATGAAATTATTTGTTGGGTGAATTATTTATTAGTACTTTATTTCAATAATGTTGAACAACAAATTGTTCTCTGTTATTTAGTCAATCATGATGGTAATGCATTAATTTAATTCAAAGAAATACAACCTTACATACGTGTGTTGTGCTATGCAGTGTTGTTATTTATTATTTCTGTTATATTTTGGCTTATTAACCATGTCTTATCTTTCATGGGTTGTGACATAGTAGGGAGCCAATAGAAAAAGTGTTTTTAAGGTCGCAGATCAATAGTTATATTCGAATTTGCATTACCCAAAAACACGACATTTAGATATTTAAATTGGTATTAATATATAATGTGAATATATTTTATGATTATTTGGTAATATTCAGGTACTTGTCCATTATGTCCATTTGACTCCAGGTTTTCAGAATGCAATGTTTAATAGTGTGTTTTTAACAAATCTGTTGTTCAAACCTGTCATACCGGTAAATGAGTGTATTTATCACCCCCCTTCCCTCCACCTAATCTCCAAAAACATTCATTTTTGCCTGATTTGAAGTACAGACTCCTGAGAAACACTAATGCAGTAAATAGAATTAGGTAGACCAGGCCTTATCTAACCTAATCAGGACTGCGACACACTACCAGAACCTAAATGCGACAAACTACCTGGACATAGATGTTTATATATATATTTATTTTTATTTATATATATACAGTATGTTCCGACACTGGACATAGGTTTCATCAAGCCCATAACTGTGGCCCAGGTCAACTGCTACACACATGCGTCACAACTTCCGAACTAGTAACCAGCCACTGATGAAGGGAAGTGAGGGTAATTCCCAAATACTGCAGGTGTTATGGTACCAGCGAGGGTGTTTTAAGACTTTCGGTTGCCTTATAGGTAGTGTGTGAAACTCCGATAGAAAGAGTAAATATTCTCAGGCCCTCACCTGAGAGGAAATGATCTCCCGACCGATGGATTACGAGTCCAGAACACTAACCACTCGGTAACCATTAATTGAAGTTGACCTATATGTTACCTTTTTATTCGAGAGTAGCTTGTTCTGTCGATAAATACAGGCCTTGATACACGTGGGGCAGTTACTGCAGTCGGTAACATTCCATGGGCACGTAAAAAGTGTAAACTGATTCCATTATTCTCAAAACAGTGCTGAAGAATACAATAGGGGACTGTCAGACACTCGGTACATAAGGAAGTAATTCTAATGAATTTGTAGTTGAGGCGCTTTAATCAAGCACACGATTGGCCATTGAAATTGAGGCACGTTAATCAAGCACATTGATTGTCCGTCTGCATGAATATGGCTGCTGTACACCCTGTGGATAAAGAAAAGTGGAATTATGTAAGGCTATGTGTATTATGAGAGCTATGCGTTTGCGACTAAAATTGCCTATGAGGATATGACATCCATATATGAAGAAATGTAATTGAAAGTAATAAATTGATGCTAGTGATTATGGACAAGCGCCCGAATAATACTGATTATTTGGTGGATATTATATAAGAGCATAATTGAATCCTACCAATTTAATATTTTCCATATTGAAGGGATGGTATCTGGGCAGTGGATAGCTAGCTATAACTGCAGTTTATGGCAGTATGTGCCTTAATAAAATCCTAGGGTATATATTCACATTGTTTCCTAAATATCTGTTTACTGTGAATTGAGTGATATTGATATTTATTTTATTAACTCTACCCGCTGCTTTACATTTTGATTTACTATAGGTTTTATGCAACATCATAACCTAAGATATAGTCTATGTATTGCAAACTAAAGTTATAATTGCCAACAGTGTCTTCGGTACGTTGGTGGGGAGATGACAGCCACCTTCTACCTTGCCTCTCAAGATCATTACCCCAGATCTCTCTTCAAAGGAAGTTGATGACAACATGAAGGCTACTAGTGACTGGAAAAATATCAAGGTCAGTTGCTGATATAACTTACACATTACTTTTTTTTTAGAGAGTAAACCTGTTGGCCTATCTGGTGTTTGTAAGTCATTCATGTTAGTACATGATGTATGTACCTGAAAACCAGTGAAAGATTTACTTGGATGAATTAAGAACTGAATATTTATTATGCTGGAGTATAGATCAGTACCTAGGTTTGTAAATATTTGCTGTTAGTCTTGGATTGCATTAGATTTACTGGTGAGAAAACAATAAATGAAATGGGTGAACCAGTACTTAGTAGTTTAGGATGGCGTTGACATAAGGTATTTTATAGTTAATGTCAAGTTTGGATATGGTTTGATACTTGAGATTAATATGTAAATTGGATTTGGTGTTGATTAACCTGGTGATGAAATGATGTGTTGGGTGAATTATTTATTATATTAATTCAAGATTATTGAACAACAAATTGTTCTGTTATTTAATCAATCATGATGGTAATGCATTAATTTATTTCAAAGAAATACAACCTTACATATGTGTGTTGTGCTATGCAGTGTTGTTATTTATTATTTCTATTATGTTTTGGCTTATTAACCATGTCTTATCTTTCATGGGTTGTGACATAGTAGGGAGCCAATAGAAAAAGTGTTTTTAAGGTCGCAGATCAACAATTATGTTGAATTTGCATTACCCAAAAACACTACATTTGGAGAATGTAATTGGTTGAATATGAATTACTGTTTAATGTGAATATCTTGTATGGTTATTTATTGAATATTTTTTAGGAGCTTGAAAGCTCGGCCTGCTGCTTTACTTTCATTTTTTTTGATATCCTATAGGTTTAAAACACATCATCATAACCTAAGATACAGTCTGCATATTGCAAACTAAAGTTATAATTGTCAACAGTGTCTTCGGTACGTTGGTGGGGAGATGACAGCCACCTTCTACCTTGCCTCTCAAGATCATTACCCCAGATCTCTCTTCAAAGGAAGTTGATGACAACATGAAGGCTACTAGTGACTGGAAAAATATCAAGGTCAGTTACTGATATTACACATTACTTTTTTTCTAGAGAGTAATCTGTTGGCCTATCTGGTGTTTGTAAGTCATACATGTTAGTACATTATTTTATTCCCATTATATTTTGATGTATGTACCTGAAAACCAGTGAAAGATGTTAGTGACAGATTTACTTGGATGAATTAAGAACTGAATATTTATTATGCTGAAGTATAGATCAGTACCTAGGTTTGTAAATATTTGCTGTTAGTCTTGGATTGCATTAGATTTACTGGTGAGAAAACAATAAATGAAATGGGTGAACCAGTACATAGTAGTTTAGGATGGCGTTGACATAAGGTATTTTGTAATTAATGTCAAGTTTGGATATGGTTTGAAACTTGAGACTAATATATGAATTGGATTTGGTGTTGATTAACCGGGTCCAGGTCGTAAGTCACTTTAGGCCGTAACGGTCAAACTGACAAACGGCCGAATTGTCTCACGGCCTAAATAACGTACGGCCTAATAGACCTAGTTTATTTTTTAATTGTTTTTTTATTTTAATCCAAAGGAAGAAGCCGCTGCAAGCTCCCTCTATATTACATCGTCGTACCTTTTGTCAGAGCTGGATTTCACATGCTACTAATTGGCCTAAGCATTATATCTATTGTATCCTTTTCGCGTTCCATTTTGTTTATTCCAAGATCGAATATTGTGCTATATAGCAAAGTCCATGACACGCACACACACACACAGGCCGTAGACCTGCCCATGCGACCTCTCCCCCGTACCTTGCTAATCTCTCCTCTCTCTCTGAATCGGTAGTAAATTAGGGGATTCACATGTGTGGGAAGTAGTGATTAATTCTGAAGAAAATAATATAAAATACAAAGTTTGTGGAGAGGGACACAGTTTTGGGGAGATATGCATGCAGATTTTGCCCTTACAAACGTATGTAATGTACTAAAAATACCGGTATACCGAATACCTTATAATTATACTGTATATAATATATCGTATTGTGTGTGTGATGCAGTTTATTCTCTCTCTCCCTGGAGGGATTAATCCTTCTAATGTCACTTGCGTTTTACCTGTGACCAAGACTAGAGACTGGAAATGGATGCTTCTTTTCGCCAGTTTATGTGGGACAGACTATAGGTATCTGGTGTTGAGAAGTTAAATTTATATGAAATGCATTATCCTCCAAGTGAACGATTAAGTAATACTATTTTATAAACACTATATAGTAATGTAAAACGTAGGTTGTGGGAATAATAATTTTTCATGTTATGCTGATGTATTTTTTTTCTCACCGGCCTAAACATCTCGCAGCCTAAAGGCTCTTGGGGCCTAAATGTCTTACGGCCTAAACTTCATCTGGCCGAATATAATAAGGCCTAACAGTCCTGAACTCGATTAACCTGGTGATGAAATGGTGTGTTGGGTGAATTATTTATTAGTATATTAATTCAAGATTATTGAACAACAAATTGTTCTGTTATTTAATCAATCATGATGGTAATGCATTAATTTATTTCAAAGAAATACAACCTTACATATGTGTGTTGTGCTATGCAGTGTTGTTATTTATTATTTCTATTATGTTTTGGCTTATTAACCATGTCTTATCTTTCATGGGTTGTGACATAGTAGGGAGCCAATAGAAAAAGTGTTTTTAAGGTCGCAGATCAACAATTATGTTGAATTTGCATTACCCAAAAACACTACATTTGGAGAATGTAATTGGTTGAATATGAATTACTGTTTAATGTGAATATCTTGTATGGTTATTTATTGGATATTTTTTAGGAGCTTGAAAGCTCGGCCTGCTGCTTTACTTTCATTTTTTTCAATATCCTATAGGTTTAAAACACATCATCATAACCTAAGATACAGTCTGCATATTGCAAACTAAAGTTATAATTGTCAACAGTGTCTTCGGTACGTTGGTGGGGAGATGACAGCCACCTTCTACCTTGCCTCTCAAGATCATTACCCCAGATCTCTCTTCAAAGGAAGTTGATGACAACATGAAGGCTACTAGTGACTGGAAAAATATCAAGGTCAGTTACTGATATTACACATTACTTTTTTTCTAGAGAGTAATCTGTTGGCCTATCTGGTGTTTGTAAGTCATACATGTTAGTACATTATTTTATTCCCATTATATTTTGATGTATGTACCTGAAAACCAGTGAAAGATGTTAGTGACAGATTTACTTGGATGAATTAAGAACTGAATATTTATTATGCTGAAGTATAGATCAGTACCTAGGTTTTTAAATATTTGCTGTTAGTCTTGGATTGCATTAGATTTACTGGTGAGAAAACAATAAATGAAATGGGTGAACCAGTACATAGTAGTTTAGGATGGCGTTGATATAAGATATTTTATAGTTAATGTCAAGTTTGGATATGGTTTGAAACTTGGCGAGACTAATATAGAAATTGGATTTGGTGTTGATTAACCTGGTGATGAAATGATGTGTTGGGTGAATTATTTATTATTTTAATTCAAGATTAATTGAACAACAAATTGTTCTGTTACTTAATGAATCATGATGGTAATGCATTAATTTATTTCAAAGAAATACAACCTTACATATGTGTGTTGTGCCATGCAGTGTTGTTATTTATTATTTCTATTATGTTTTGGCTTATTAACCATGTCTTATCTTTCATGGGTTGTGACATAGTAGGGAGCCAATAGAAAAAGTGTTTTTAAGGTCGCAGATCAACAATTATGTTGAATTTGCATTACCCAAAAACACTACATTTGGAGAATGTAATTGGTTGAATATGAATTACTGTTTAATGTGAATATCTTGTATGGTTATTTATTGGATATTTTTTAGGAGCTTGAAAGCTCGGCCTGCTGCTTTACTTTCATTTTTTTCAATATCCTATAGGTTTAAAACACATCATCATAACCTAAGATACAGTCTGCATATTGCAAACTAAAGTTATAATTACCAACAGTGTCTTTGGTACGTTGGTGGGGAGATGACAGCCACCTCCTCTCTTATTCCCACAATGGTGCTCCTGGGATTCACCCTAAAGAAGTTTGGTGACATTACAAAAGCTGGAGATGTCTCAAGGTCAGTTGCTCATATCTTTTTCTGGAAAGTGCCTTTTGTGTTAACCTGATTTTGTGTTTCCATGGGGAGAAAAGGCATCAACAATATATATTAAACATTAATGAAAATTAATTAAGTATGGGACTTTGTTTAAGCATATTCCATAATGGAACCACACAGGCTGCATAGCTTATGAAAATGTTAACATGTATTTAGTTGTATGGTGTATAATGTGCAAATCCAACAGATGTAATTTACATCCATTGTTTTGCTCTGCACATTATTAATCATTAATAAATGTATGGCCAATACATAACATCACATCAAATATTTTGTTTAATTGGCATAACCCAGAAACAACACTGAGAATTAAATTGTGAATATCTTGCAGGATTACTAAGTGGATATTTTATAAGAGCACTTGGATTCTTAACATCTTGAGTTTTACATTTCCAAGGGATGAAATGTGGATAAAAGGTAGTTACAACTACAGTTTTAAGACAGTAAGTTCCTTGAATAAGTATTTACATTATGCATATTAAAACTTCAAATAATTCCAGGTTTCTCTGAAATGGCAGTATTGTGGTTCCTGCTGAGTGCTGAGGCTGATAGTGCTGGACCAGGGTTCAAGGAGTGTTGGAGAGCAATTGAACAGTGAAAAAGTGAGTCTACGTTGTGAATGGATTGGAAAATTCACTTGTTCGAATTCCATTCAGTTATTCTCCAGCACTATCAGCCATGGCTATACCTGCCTTCAATACACCTTGTATCATCAGTAGCAGACATGAGAATGGCAGACAGAAGTATTTGGTCACCATATTTTAATAATCTGAACTTTAGTTTATCAACATTTAGGTTTGAATAATTCTTTTGAGTTGTTAAAGTGAAATAAAGGCTTTTATAGTGAATAGTTTGTGTTTATTTTCCAAATAATGTTATATATATATATATTATACAGTATATAGCTTCAAACAAATTTGTGTTATTAGGCAGTTGTCTCGCTTGACCATAACTCTACAAAATTTATATGAAATGCGATTGATTATACTTTATTTTAGTATAATATGCAAATGGGGCGTGGGATGAGAATATAATTTTAAAGAATTAGTCTTGGAAAACTTTTCTTTGCACTTTGCCTTCCAGCCTTTCCTAAACCGTGTTGAAGGATAACGAGGACGTTGCTCTCCTTAGTTAAAAAATTATATACTCCTTGAGTGATATTTACAAAATCTCTTGATAGATAGATAATTTGACGAGTTTGTGGGCGTGACAGCCAGCCAACAACGCCATGCCAAACCAACTACTGGCAACACTGATGAGAACAAGTAGAACAACTTCACTTGGCATCTCAGCAGTGTTGCTAATATGGGGAATTGGAGGTACCAATGGCAAAATTTCTACCGACTGATTATCTTCAAGAGTAAACGAAATTTGAAGGGGAAAAGGGAAATTTTGATGTTGAAGTTTGGGAAATATCAAGTACCAGTGCTTTCATTTTAGGATAAAATACCCTAAACTAGAGTAATCAGACCCTCTGGGTAGTGTTTAGGGTAATGCCTAATTTGGGGTAATTTTATGGTAATTTAGGATTTTAGGCAAAACATAAACGTGTCTATTTACTGAATTAATACGCAAAGCTATTTTGTTTACATTGCTTTGTTAAACCGGGCCGTGGTTAAACCCATCAAATTATCCATATTGCAGTGTAACGGGGCACAATCCAGATACTGTGAATTAATTTTCTTTCACTGAAAAACATGGAGATCTTTATAAATATAATCCTAAATGACTATGTGTAATAATGCATTATTTTCAAAGTTATGATGTTGCCGATGTTTAGGGTAATACTTAGTAATTTAGGGTAAAACTGGCTCGATTCTAGGGTAATATATTCGGAGATCATGGAAGCCCTGCTGCTTGCTGGCAACACTGCACCTCGTGACCTCACCTCAGTTACCGTGACACAGGCAACGGAGGAGGTATAGAGCCGCCGCTTCCCGTAGTTGACTTAGTTACTCCTTCCCTACTGTCTGTATCCTACCCTGCTATTGCCAAGCTCCCATTTCTGTCACCCACCCAACGTCGCCATACATGTGAAGAAAGAAGCTGGAATCACCTCAAGAAGAAGTATAAGATGTCCGGGCACTGATGGACTCTACAGGTGGGGGATGTGTGAAGCAACATGTGTCTCTTCTATCCTACTAACAGACGCTTAGGGCCTCTTGCTCTTATTATTGTTATCTTCTTCTTTTTGTATACTTTAGCTTCTTATCCCCGTTTATCTGACTCTCATCCTCATGGCTAGGCTATTCATTCATCCCTACACAAACCACCTCCGTTATCCTGCCTTTTCCTCCATTTCTCGTAGCACCGTATGTGTGTGTGTGTGTGTGTGTAGCCTTTTTGTTTCTATATTCTCACCAGTCCCCACCCTAGTCAGTCTCTCTCTCTCTCTCTCTCTCTCTCTCTCATATAGTTTGTAGCCTTTTTGTTTCTCCCCAGGCCCCACACTATAATCTCTCTCTCTCTCTCTCTCTCTCTCTCTCTCTCTCTCTCTCTCCTATTCATCACCAAATAGTTGTTCCTGTGGTATAGAAAGTTCGCTAAGCACCAATTATGGCCGAATTCGATCCTTACTGTTTCACTTACCTGGCCTTGCTTTGTTGGATAGAGGTAAGAAGCTTCAAAACTCAATTAGTTCGTGGACCAGCTAACTTAGGAGTGTACAGTCACGAGCCCTAATAAGTATACAGCTTTGGTTGAAGATTTTACCAGCCCAATTCACCAACGAAGCAGTTTCAATGGAGATTTGTGTATTTATTCATTTATTGTTTTTAGGTATTCGAAGCACACCTTGATACTTATTAGTGCTCGTGACTATACAAGTTCGACTCTTTTTGGACTAGACAGACAGGCGGGCAAGTGTTGGTTCCTTCTATAGTGGTTTGGGCATCCCTTCACATCCGAGCCAATCCCTTTCTCTTTATCGGTCTCGCCTCTCAGTCTCCTCTTTTTTTTGCTGTAGCCTAATGTGTTTATGGTTTAGCTTAGTGTTTCTTCTTTCCACCTTCATTCACTCATTCATTTATTTCCTCTTTTCAGCTATCCCTCATTTACTCATTCATTTATTTCCTCTTTTCAGCTATCCCTCATTTACTCATTCATTTATTTCCTCTTTTCAGCTATCCCTCATTTACTCATTCATTTATTTTCTCTTCAGCTATCCCTCATTTACTCATTCATTTATTTCCTCTTTTCATCTATCCCTTCTTTCATTCCTTTCCTTTCTTTCTTATTTGCTGTCCATCCTCTCAGTCTCTTTTTCACCTCGTGGCAGGTTACGTGGTCTTTCTGGCCTAGTGCAGCTTTTTCTCTTCCCCTTTATAATGTAGCCTATACTTTCAACTTTCCTCCATCCTTTTCACTCTTTGTCCTCTGCCTTCACAATTCCGTGTGATCCTTTCTTTCCTACATTTTTTCTCTGACTCCTAACCACTCTTATTACCTTCTTTTGTCTATTTTCCCTATCCAACCACTTTTTCTTTTATAATCTTCCTCTCTTCGTTTCCTTCCCATCCCCTTTTTCTTTTATAATCTTCCTCTCTTCGTTTCCTTCCCATCCCCCTTTTTCTTTTATAATCTTCCTCTCTTCGTTTCACTCCCACTCTCTTCTTCCCTTCCCCCACCACTTTTTCTTTTATAATCTGCCTCTCTTTTGTTTCCTTTTCACCCACCCTTTTCTTCCCTTCCCCCACCATCCAACCACTTCATTCACCTCGCTTGGCTCGCTTCATTATTACTCCTCGCCATCTCCCTATAGCCTAGTGTTGGAGACCGACTGCTGGGCTTCCCTAATTGACAAGTTGTGGTATAGCCTAGTGCTGAGTCTGACGGGGAGCCTAATACTATTCCAACCCATAATAGTAGGATATAATATATATATATCTCTTTCGTGTGTTTTGATTTTGTTTCTTATACAAATAGTATTTATTTATTTTATTACACACTTTTATTAAATTATTAAGTTTGTACACATTCGATATCAATGGATAAAACTAGGCCAGGAATACATTTTATTCCTAACGTAGGGCTAGCATGGAAAAAAATATATAAAACGATAGAAATAGGCCAGGAAATTATTTTGTGTTAATCATGGTGTAGGTAGGTTATAGCATGGAAGAAAGTGTTCAAAGTGCCCATGATAGCTTGTTAATGTATAGAATAGATTAGTTGATCCTATGAGGTAAGCCGGTATGTTGTATTATATGGTATGAAGTTACTGTTTTTCTTTTTGACTATTATTGTAAGCAACGTTGGTTAAGGTAGAAATTTTGTGTTGGTAATTATTCTGGAGCAACTTAATCCTCCAAATTATTCCAAGCAACAGAACACCATTATTTTTGTTCATCTGGTCCTGTTTCCTGGTATTCATTGGAGGAATTAAGTGACTGGGGGTATACTGTACTGCTTGGAGAGATAGAGAGAGAGAGAGAGAGAGAGAGAGAGAGAAGAAAGGGAATTCTGGTATAGTCTTTTAATTTAGTGTGTTTACGTGTTTGTTAGTTTGTGTGTATGATGTATATGTGTATTTTTGTTTGTGTGTGTGTTTGATTATGTGTGTGTTTATTTGTGTGTATGTTTGCTTGTGTGTATGTTAGTTTGTGTGTATGTTTGATTATGTGTATGTTAGTTTGTGTGTGTGTTTGATTATGTGTATGTTTGTTTGTGTGTGTTTGATTAAGTGTATTTTTGTTTGTGTGTATGTTGTATATGTGTATTTTTGTTTGTGTGTATATTGTATATGTGAATTTTTGTTTGTGTGTATGTTTGCTTGTTTGTGTGTGTTTGATTATGTGTATGTTCGTTTGTGTGTGTGTTCGTTTGTGTGTATGTTTGATTATGTGTGTGTTTGATTATGTGTATGTTCGTTTGTTTGTATGTTTGATTATGTGTGTGTTCGTTTGTGTGTATGTTTGCTTGTTTGTGTGTGTGTGTGTGTGTGTGTGTGTGTGTCCCTGCTGATTCTTACTTCCGTGGTCAGCTGGTATTGGGGGGGGGGGAGGAAGGGGGAGTGGAAGAGGAAGAGGAGAAGGGGGAAGAGTGGTGGAGGAGGAGGAGGAGGGAGGTGTTTATATGTGGAGGGGGAAGGAGGAGGAGGTGAAGGGGTGGTGTTGTGGAGGAGAAAGAGGAAAAGGGGGAGGAGTGGGGGTGTTTATATGTGGAGGGGGAAGGAGGGGGAGTGGGGGTGTTTAAATGTGGAGGGGGAAGGAGGGGGGGTGTTTATATGTGGAGGGGGAAGGAGGGGGGAAGATGGGTGTTTATGTGGTCATTTCCAGGTGTGGGGAGGGAAGTGATGTGAGGGGAAGAATGAGATCCTTGCCCTCCTCTTCCCCCCCCCCTCTCTCTCTCTCTCTCTCTCTTTTGTCTTTCCTCCAGGCACCTCACTTTTCACTCCTCTTCTCCTTCCATCACCACCACTACCTCTTCTCTTCTCCTCTCCTTCTCCTTCTTCTCCTTCTCCTTCTTCTCCCACTACCTCTTCTCTTCTCTCTTCTCTTCTCTCTTCGCTTCTCTTCTCATTCTCTTCTTTTTTAATCTTTCCTCCTCCACTTTAGAATATTTCATTAAGCAACATGCTCTTACTTTACTTCCCTAAGTCCATTTCACGTTTGTCTTCTTTTTCCTCTTGTTCTTCACCTTCAACTCGTTTCATTCATGTTATGCTACGTTTTAATGAGAGTAAGATAAGTGAAATTCCAATGTGCTTTTTAGAGTAAGATTTATGTGAAGTTTGAGATTGGTATACGAGTAAAGAAGAGTGAATTATTCCATTGCTGAGGGTAAAAAAAAAAAGATCCATGTGATGTTTGAGATTAGGAAAACAAGAGAGTAACGCCAAGATGAACTTAATGAATGAAAAGTGAGAAAAAAGTTGAATTCCAACCTTAGGAGAGGGAGAGAGGGCGGGGGGGGAATGGGAGAGTTATCAAATTAAAATGGTGTGTGGCAGAGAGAGAGAGAGAGAGAGAGAGAGAGAGAGAGAGAGAGAGAGGGAGATAGAAAGGATTTAGTGTTTATCTCGTTAGGATGAGTCACTTTTTAATTTTAACTTTTTCGGCAATATATTTTTTCCAGGTCTCTCCGTGTGTATGTGTCTGCTGTACATTTTATTGATTCACGTTGCCTAATCCGAGTGAAAATTGCCGCCTCCTAACAAAATATATATATACAGGTGATATATATGGGTGATAGTGATGGACCAGGGTCCAAGGAGTGTTGGAGAACAACTGAACAGAGTTCGAAAAAGTGAGTCTTCTAAACCTCTCTCAACGTTGAAAATGGTTTGGAAAATTCACAAATTCAAACTCTGTTCAGTTGTTCTCCAACACTCCTTGAGTTGAAGCCCGAGATCTGGAGCAAGTGGTGTTTAGATGACAACCCGTCCGTGTACCCAAAGCCTCAATTGGTTCGAAATGTGTGTGTGTGTGTGTGTGTGTGTGTGTGTGTGTGTGTGTGTGTGTGTGTGTGTGTGTGTGTGTGTGTGTGTGTGTGTGTGTGTGTGTGTGTGTGTGTGTGTGTGTGTGTGTGTGTGTGTGTGTTTGTGTGTCCTTGTGTCCTTGTGATGGTTTGGTTGGGGTGTCGTCTAGAGATCACGGGGTTCGACTCTGGGTGAGCTGTATTGGGAGTGTGGAATACGAGTGTACAGTCGCGGTCAAAAATAATTATCCATATATAAGGGTATCTCACGTAAGAGTTTGACAGCTTCCCTCTGTTCCTTAGCTAATAAACTTTCCAATAAATAGGTCAACTACCATCTTTTAATTTAATACAAGCAGCTACTTAAAACAATAATATCATATTGAACGTGAACAAATTAGACAGCATATTGTTTGAGATACCCGTATGTGGATGATTATTATTGACCGCGACTGTACAACCTATGTATATATTATCATGTTAACAGGCGGCAATTTTCACTCTGATTCGGCCGTGTACATCAATAAACAGTCGTCTCGTATAATTATGTACTTTATGTATATGTTCTGGAAATATTATAAGGCTGGTTTTGTTCGTCGTCCACCTAATGATTAATATGTGTCGTGCTATATATGATTTTACCTGAGTATATATATATATATTTATAGCAAGTGCTTTTAATGAAGGAGGAGGCTGCAAGACACACGCCATCTAAAATATTATTGAATTCTGTCTCCTACTTTATCTCTCCTCATTTTGTTGATAAAGATGCAGAGGAATCATTATCTCCAAAAATGTCCAAACTATACCCTCCCCTTAAGGACCCTATGATTATGTAGTCCTGTGCGAATTGGTGACTTCTGATTCCTCCTGACTATGCCACGAAACAAGCTCCTTCAATATAGGCGGTGTTTTCTGGTAATATTTGAAGGACTCGCTAACTTTCAATTTTCTGACTACATCAAAGGGTCCTTTTACTCTTCTGAATTCACTTACTCTTTACTCTCAATTTAAATACATCTGCTGCTGCTGCTATCTCCGTCGTAATTCTAATAAATATTCAACATTCTTTGACTGTCTTGCTTCGAAACTAAAACAATATTCCATGCCACTCTCATTTCTCTGATGTATCATCTCCATTCTAAGAAATGGCAATACTCACAACCTCTGATTATTCTCATCCTTTACTCATCCATCTGGTGAACAGACCTTCATTCGTACTCTCTCTCTCTCTCTCTCTCTCTCTCTCTCTCTCTCTCTCTCTCTCTCTCTCTCTCTCTCTCTGTGTGTTCTCTCTTTCTCAATGTGTTCTCTCTTTCTCAATGTGTTCTCTCTTTCTCAATGTGTTTTCTCTCTCAATGTGTTTTCTCTCTCTCTCTCTCTCTCTCTCTCTCTCTCTCTCTCTCTCTCTCTCTGTGTGTGTGTGTGTACCTATGAATGTATATATGTATTCATACAAGACGTACCCCCAGTGGCCTGATGTTTAATAATACGGTTGGTGTCACCTCAGGACCTCACCTTGCTTCTCACTCACTCTCTGTATGTCTGTCTCTCACACACCTTACTCGTACCCCATCTCTCACTAACTCTTGTAAATCAATTATTACACACCCTAACTCTTTCCCCATCCCTCTCCTCTTCCCCCCCCCCTTCTCTCTCTCTCTCTCTCTCTCTCTCTCTCTCTCTCTCTCTCTCTCTCTCTCTCTCTCTCTCTCTCTCTCTCTCTCTCTCTCTCTCTCTCTCTCTCTCTCTCTCTCTCTCTCTCTCTCCTGAGGCCACGGAGTACTAACCAGATCACAGAGTAACACATTTACTTTAAGATGTAAAAGTCTCGTGGAATGAATGACTTGTAGGCGTAAACTGATAACCTCCAATATAATATTTCCCATGATCACATTATTTTATCGTACTTGTGTTGAAATATGGGTTTGTGTTTCCTGAGAGTTTTTGATCATTTGAATGTGATTTGTTTGTGTTTTTTGGTTTGTTTTGTGTGTGTGTGATTTTGTTTTTTTTGTTTTTTGTTATATGTTTGTTTATTACGTTTGAAAGTGACTCGTATTTTGCTTGTGCCAAAACCCACACTACATTTATTTTACTACGCATTTTTTCCTTTCCTTCTAGCTAACTAACATGCCCTTAATTACATGTTTCTGATACACTTCAAGTTATGTACAAAATTACATACGATTTACCCACAAGTGTCAGCGATAGATAATGATTTGTGTTGAGGGGAAAGAAAGAACAGCGTCGATGGTAAATCCGGAGTATGTAAGGTAAATGAGTACTCCAAAATATTCAAAGCAACACTGGCCACCATTCTTCATTTTTTCACTTCCTTCCCTACTTCCTGATTTCCTCTCTTCCTTCCTTCCTTCATTTCCTTCTATACTCCCTCCTTCTTTTCCTCTCTTCCTTCCTTCCTTCTTCCCTACTTCCACCCCTTCCTTTCTTCCTTCCTTCCCCACTCCCTCTTTTCCTCTCTTTTCTTCCTTCCTTCTTCCCTTCCTCCCCCACTCCCTCTTTTCCTACCTTCATCCCTTCCTTTCTTCCTTCCTTCCCCACTCCCTCTTTTCCTACCTCCACCCCTTCCTCTCTTCCTACCTCCACCCCTTCCTTCCTTCCCCACTCCCCTCTTTTCCTTCCTCCCTCCCTTCCTACCTCCACCCCTTCCTTCCTTCCCCACTCCCTCTTTTCCTTCCTCCCTCCCTTCCTTCCTTCATTCATTCATTCCTGGTCGTGGTTTGGGTCCGTTTAGCAGCTGGGGCAATGGTAGGAAAAAGAGAAGGACAAGAAGAAAACTGGTTGGGAAGGAAAAAGAGATGGTGGTGGTGTTGGTGTTGTGGTGAAAAGGACGAGGTTGATCAGAAAAAAAAAATATATATATATAGAAGGTGAGAAAAAGTAGGAACGGGTTATAAAGGTAAGATGGTGATGAAAAAAACAAAAACAAAGGAAAATAGAGATAGCTAGGAGAAGGAGGTGAAAGTAAGTAGAGGAGGAAGAGAAAGTGTAGATTGTGGTGAAGAAGTAGGAGTAGTAGTAAGAGGAGAAAGAAGAAGAAAATAGTAGGTGGTGAAAGGAGGAACGAGTGGATAGGTAGTGATGATGAAAAACGTAAATGAACAAGTATAAATGTTACAAAAATATAATATAAGCCAGTGAGGTGTGACAGAGAAACACGTCGACGAAGGAGAGGAAGTGAGAGACGAGTGAGCAGGAAGTGACGAGAGATGAAGGAAGTGACGAGAGATGAAGGAAGTGTGTAGAATTATAATAACGTCCTTGTAATAACGTCCTTGTCACTTACGTACACTCGTCAGCACTGCCGCGTGGTACATGGGCTGAGTCACACATATTCACACATGTAGCACCGCTGTGATTATTTACCTCGAAACAATCCACGTGTGTGAGATGGAATATTCTCGATACACTAGCATATTAAGTGAACTTTTTTGCTTAATTAAGGAACTGAATTACTTAAAATCTCTTAAACATGTAACCCCCTGTGCCACGCGGCAGAGAATGTAATGGAATGAATGAGTGAATGAATGAATGTGAGTGAGTGTAGAGTCGATGTGTGAATGAATGTGAGTGAGTGTAGAGTTAATGTGTGAATGAGTGAATGAACGTGAGTGAATGTAGAGTGGATGTGTGAATGAGTGAATGAATGTGAGTGAGTGTAGAGTTAATGTGTGAATGAGTGAATGAACGTGAGTGAATGTAGAATGGATGTGTGAATGAGTGAATGAATGTGAGTGAGTGTAGAGTGGATGTGAGTGGATGTTGAGTCGATGTTTAGTTAGTAAGGTAAGAACAGACTGCCTCGCTATGACCCACGTGTGTGTGTGTGTGTGTGTGTGTTGGTGGAGGGAGGCCATGGGTGGGTAACAAGGCTTTAATGTGAACAAGTTTCCTTACACGAGGATCGATCCCGGACCCTCTCACTGCTACACAACAACATCACCACCACGACACACCATAAACACCATCACCCCCACCACCAACATCACCCTTCACGACACACACCCAACATCAACACCCTCCCACGACACACCATAAACACCATCACCCCTCATACCATCATCCCCAACACCATCACCCCCAACACCATCACCCCCACGAAACACCACCAACAACACCACCAAAATCAACACCCCTACAACACCAACACCACCAACATCAACACCACCACGACACACCACCACCACAATCACCCTCACGACACACCACCAACATTACCTCCCACGAACCCCCTCCCCCCCACACACTATAAACTAACAACTTAACCTTCTCTCTGTCACTACCACAACACACTTAAGTTTTTAATATCACAACAAAACAACACATCATCACCCCCACATGACACACACACAGAACAAACATATTAAACATAAAAGTAGATGTAAGAGAAAAAATGTTAAACAGGAAAGTGTGAGTGTGGGAGGGACAGTATGTATGTTATGTATGTATGTATGTATGTATGTATGTATGTATGTATGTATGTATGTATGCATGCTATGTATGTATGTAGACTATACGAGTATGTTTACCTCGTCCTTAATTAATTAAATGAATGTGTTACCTATGTGGATAATTAAGATATACACAGGCGAACGAAATACATGCTAATGAGAGATGAGTAATGAAGCGAGTTGTTGTTATGTTCGGTCTAATAACTTCATTCAGGGTATTGGTTCACTGTCAAAGCTTTATCAGGAAAAAAAAAAAGTGTCTATAAACGTGACCTGCCTTTCAAGACTGTGGAGGCCAAGAGGTGTTAGGTACAGGGACGAGGCTTTCACACCAAAACACGACACCTTATTAATGTTATTCTATCCTACACCTCATCCTCATCATCCTACCCCACCCCACCTTCTTCTCTTTCTTTTCCTCCTCCTCCTCCTCCTATTCTCCTGCCCCTCCATATTTTTTTTATTCTCCTCTTGCCCCTCCCCCTTCTCTTTCGCTTCCTCTTTCAACTTTTCCTTCTCCTCCTCCTTTTTCTTCTTCTTCTCCTCTTCCTACCCCTCCCCTTCTTTTCTTTCTTCTCCTTCATCATCAATATCATCATAAACAGAACACCATTATCCGTTTTAAGGCCAACACTAAGACTACGGTACGTGTGTGTGTGTGTGTGTGTGTGTTCATTGTTGGGTGGCAGTGCGTAACAGGAGAGGACAATGAGGAAAAAAACGTACCCAAACTCACCCACATGTACAGTTGCCCACACAGTTGCAACTACACACACACACACACACACACACACACACACAAAACTTCAGTCAGTATAGCTGGTATAAAGAAAGTGGAATTATTCTGGAGTAACGCTAAAAAACAACAACCTCATCTTGGGCACTTTAGAAATGACAGAGAATAACACCGAAACAGCAGGAGTGAAGAGAGAGGGATTTGCATGTTTACGCCTCACATACCCTCTGTCTCCCTAAGTGTACAAGGCCATTTATTCTGTTTACTCACGATTGTTTTTTGTTGTTGTTTTTTCAGGGTTATTTTTGTTTGTCCAAAGAGCCGATGAGTGTAACGTTACTCCAGAACTTCATGTTACCACGAATATTGTTACATCATTATTGAGGAACAGACAGATTTAACAAAAAGGTCAATATATATCCAAGCGCCAAGATTAACAAGACATTAAATAGCCAACCGCCATTACGCCAATAAATAAATAACCAACTAACCAACAAACAAACTAACGTAATTTTTACACCGGAAATAACACTGATCCACAAACAAGAGTGAGGTGTTGTTGTTGTTGTTGTTTGCATTAATGTTTTCATCACAAAAGTTTCATAAATATTTAGTTATTTCATTTCATCTGAACAATTATCCAACTCCCATTTTTTTAGTATTATTTTTATTATTGTTATTTTTATTATTATTATTATTATTATTATTATTATTATTATTATTATTAATATTATTAATAATATTATTATTGCTGTTGTTATTTTTATTATTATTATTATTGCTGTTCATAGTGCTATTGTTATTGTTATTATTATTATTATTATCATTGCTGCTATTGCTATTATTATTATTATTATTATTATTTTCGTTTTTGTTGTTTGTTACTATTATTATTATATATTTTTTTTTATTGAGTGAGACTACAAACATATTTTCAAAGGCAATAATATATTTATAACGAAGGTTTTGAATTGTACCAAGCCAATATTTAATGTAGTGAACCAACCAAACATTATAATTATTATGGTCAGGTCATGTTTTATAAAGTAGGTCAGGTTAGTGTTGGTTGAGTGGAGTTATAGGGTGGTGGTGCTGATCTGTGTGTGTGTGTGTGTGTGTGGGTGTGGGTGTGGGTGTGTGTGTGTGTGTGTGGGTGGGAGGACTGGAGACTCGAATGTGGTGGTGATGGTGGATGGATGATAGATGGTGGATGATGTTGTGTCCACGTTGATGTCAGTGATGGAGGTGTGTGCACGAATCTTTAATATGTACACCCACCCAGATCTTGACACCCACCCACCCACCCACCCACCCAGATCTTGACACCCACCCACCCACCCAGCCCACCCACCCACCCAGCCCACCCACCCAGATCTTGACACCAACCCACCCACCCAGATCTTGACACCCACCCACCCACCCACACACCCACCCACCCAGATCTTGACACCAACCCACCCACACACACACACACCCGGATCTTGACACCCACCCAGCCCACCCACCCAGGGAGTTCTCGGTGGCACACAAAGGAGGAACGAGTCATCAAAAGCTGGCGATGATGACTTGCGAGTGAGCCCTGAGGTATTGACATGCAAGGGGGACAGAGGTGGTTCATTGTCTACCTGCGTCACACACACACACACGCATGCAAACACACGCAAACACGTAAACACACGCAAACACAAGCCCAAAAGAAAGTATTTTATATATATTCTCTTTGCGTTCAGTATTTTGCATTTATTTTGTGTATAAAAAATATTTGTTATTTCATGTCTTCTAATTTTAGGAAGTTGTGGCATCAAAATATACCTTTACCGTAAATAACCTTGACTCCAGAAAAATAGTTATCTTATTATTAATGTTATGGAAGCTATCGTTAATGAATAACCTTCATTCCTTTCAGATAAAAAAACAATCATATTCCTCGTATTCGGGCACCAAAATAACCCTGAAAAAAAGCTCTTATTGTCATGTGATCGATCCAAAATAACTGGCTCATGAAAAAATAAAATAAAAATAATAATAATAATAATAATAATAATGATATTTAAATTCTTGTGCCCCAGATTTTGTAAAATGTCTGAACCTAACTCCTACACCATAGCAAATAATTATCATCTCCAAACTTTCAGGGAAGTTCCTACAGTATTGGGGAAGGTTTTATAGTGGTTAGGTCACAAGGACAACATTCCCGTATTGACTTTAATCATCAATGACGACTTTCAACTTCACTCGGCCTACCAAAGTCTTCAGCTTGGACAGATAATATTAATGATACATTCTTCTTTTCATGGTACCAAAATAACAGTGGTTCATGAGAGAGAGAGAGAGAGAGAGAGAGAGAGAGAGAGAGAGAGAGAGAGAGAGATGAAAAGTATTGGTTGATGGACCTTAGTTTTGCGTGCTCAGTTGGATAGCGATGCCCACACTGATGTCTGTTGGCTGGAACGAGTCTTTAATGCTTTCACTCTGGCCCTCCTCACACCTACAAACTATTCCAAGCAACAGACACAACAAACACCATTATTTTTGTTCATCTGGTCCTGTTGTTTCCTGGCATACTTTGGAGGAATCAAGGCACTCCAATGAAACAAAAGTGAATAAAAAAACTCAATTAAAACAGACGATAATTTGTGTGCTTTTGTGTGGCAAACGGTAAAAGGTTTAATAATAATAAGAGTATGGCATAAAAAGGTGGTTTATTATTCTGTGTGACACATAGATTAGTACATGCATATTGTATTTAATCCCCTGTGTGTGTGTGTGTGTGTGTGTAAAATGACAGTGGATTTCCGGCGTGCGTGTGTATGTATAACTCTCTCTCTCTCTCTCTCTCTCTCTCTCTCTCTCTCTCTCTCTCTCTCTCTCTCCCCAAGGGTATTGACTAAGTATATAAACAGTGAATATCTGATCAAATAAATGTTCAAAAGCAATTAGGAAGAGTAGGAGGAGGAGGAGGAAGAAGAAGAGGAGGAGGAGG
>JAWZYT010002682.1:67500-72268 GCA_034508575.1 Petrolisthes manimaculis
TTTCCTTCTTTCCTTGCTTTTCTTTACTCCTTTTCTTCTTTCCTTGCCTTTCTCTACATCTTTTTTTTACATTCCTTGCCTTACTTTACTCCATTTTTTTTCCTTGCCCATCTATACTTCTTTCCCTCTTTCCTTGCCCACTCCTTTTCTCACTTCCTTTATTTATTTTCCTCCCCCCCCCCCTCCTCTCCATCATATGTGTACAGTAGTGGACTATGTAAATCAAACCTCATATCGTATTTATTATTTTCTCTCATACAGAAACCACCTTTCTATATACTATTATTATTATTGTTATTATTATTATTAGTAGTAGTCGTAGTTGTAGTGGTGGTGGTGGTAGTATTAGTAGTAGTAATAGTAGTAGTGGTGGTGGTAATAGAAGTAGTGGTGGTAATAGTAGGAGTAATACTAGTAGTATTTGTGGTAATAGTAGTACTAGTGGTAATAGAAGTAGGCCTAGTAGAGGTAGTAGTGATAATAGAAGTAGTAGTAATAGTGGTAGTAGTGGTGGTAATAGAAGTAGTGGTGGTAATAGTAGTAGTAATACTAGTAGTATTTGTGGTAATAGTAGTACTAGTGGTAATAAAAGTAGTAGTACCGTAGTAGTGGTAATAGAAGTAGTAGTTATATTAGAAAAGAGAAGAGAAAGGACACAAAGAAGGAAAGAAGAAACGTGAAGGTGTACCGGTATATATTATTTTATCCCAAACACATCCACTCCTGTAATGACACCGAGAAGGAGGGTGTGATTTGTAAGGTGTTCGTAGGTAGTAGGTAACCTTAGAAGGATGGAGAAGTTGGAGGTCCACATGGGAAGGGATAAAAATAAAACCTCATCATCTTGGGTGGGTGAATTGGATCGTCTGTCTATTAGATTACGTACGATTCCAATATGTTATGTACAGCTAGGTATTCTCCCCTCAAAAAATGGTAAATAAAATAGATATATAAATGGTAAAAAAATGGTAAATAAAATAGATTAATAAAAGGTAAAAAAAAAGGTAAATGAAATAGATAAATAAAAGGTAAAAAAAAAAGGTAAATGAAATAGATAAATATAAGGTAAAAAAAAAGGTAAATGAAATAGATAAATAAAAGGTAAAAAAAAGGTAAATGAAATAGATAAATAAAAGGTAAATGAAATAGATAAATAAAAGGTAAAAAAAAAAAAAGTAAATGAAATAAATAAAATAAATAAAATAAATAGATGAGTAAATATTAATGAAGGGGGTATAGGAGGGGGTGAGAGAGAGAGAAAAGGTTGGGGAGGGTGATGTTGGGGTGGGGTGGGGGTGAGTGGGAAGGAGAGAGAAGAGAAGTGATGGTGGTGGGAAGGAGAGAAGAAAAGGAGGTGAAGGAAAAGATGGAGAGAGAGAGAGAGAGAGAGAGAGAGAGAGAGAGAGAGAGAGAGAGAGAGAGAGAGGAGGAGGAGGAGGAGGAGGGAAGGTGAAGAGAGAGAAATTATAAATATTGGAAGCTTGAGAGAGAGAGAGAGAGAGAGAGAGAGAGAGAGAGAGAGAGAGAGAGAGAGAGAGAGAGAGACTCATCATTGCCTTCCTGAACATGGCCGACTTGTCTCATTATACTCCTCCATCAGTGTGAGTAGGTTATGGATTAATAGTAGTAGTAGTAGTAGTAGTCCTCGGCTCCAATCTTATATTTTTCCCTCCCGTCCATCCTTACTTATTTTCCAATTTTTTTTTTTTTTTTTTTTTTTTCTGGGAATACCTGGCGAATCAGTCGTGTACATTTCCTCGCCTATATTCTTGTTTTGTTTTTGTCTATGTGTGTGTATGTGTTTGCCTGTGTGTTTATCTCTATCTGTCTGTGTGTTTGTCTTGTCTGTGTGTACGCCTGTAGTGTGTGTCTGTCTGTCTGTCCACATCCTTGCTACACACACACACAGTCCTCACTCCTTTCACACACACACACACACCCACACACATACACACACACACACACATAGTAGATGAGGTAATATCAATAACCTGCCCTATATACGACCTACATCAGACCTTTAGGCGAAACCTTTATCTTTGATCCATATGATTGAACTTTTCCACACACTAATATTATTATAGGCCTTTTTAGCTCCGACCTAAGCCGAGAGCTCTACGTTTTGTCGTAATTATTGTTGTTCTTTTTGGGGCGACCCACTTCTTAAAAGGGGTTCAACTCACTCACTCACTCACTCACTCACCCCTATCCCACCTCTCCCTCCCAATCTCCCCTCGCCCCACCTCTCTCCATAACCCGCCCCTCTCTCCCTTTCTCATCCCTCCTTCTCTCTCCCAAACCCCACTTCCTCCATCTAATACCTCCCTTTCCCCCTTCCCCTACCTCCAATACCCCCTCCCTTTCCCCCTCTCCCTCTCTCCCATTACCCCTTTCTCTCTCTCTCCCCCCTTCCCCTACCTCCAATACCTCTCCCTTTCCCAATTCTCTCTCCCTGTCTCATTCCACCTCTTTCCCTAATCCCTCTCTCTCTCCCCCTCTTCCTCCCTCTCCCAAAGCCCCCCCTCTCTCTCCTCACTCTCCTCCTCTCTCTCCACTCTTTCCCCTTCCCTCCCTCCAATACCTCTGCCCTTCCGTCATTCAAGGTTGAATATATGAATTTGTTTTAACGATAAGTCAATATTAACCGGGAATTATCCAGGTGTGTGAATCAGTGAGATGTGTGGAAGGGCGAGACTAACTAAGCTAATGAGGCGATGAGTGATTGATGGATAAATAAACAGACATTGAGACTCGTACGTGTGTGTGTGTGTCTGTGTGTGTGTGTGTGTGTGTGTGTGTGTGTGTGTGTGTGTGTCTGTGTGTGTGTTTGTATGTGTGTGTGTCGTTATTGTTCGTTTATAGCTAATTATGGTTTTGTGTTTTGTGTGTGTATTTTGTTGTTGTTGCTGATGCTTTAGTACACACACACACACACACACACACACACACACACACACACACACACACACACACACACACACCACACACACACACACACACAAACCGAGATTTACTGGTACTTCTGGGAGGAAAATAGATAAGAAGGGAAAGGAGGAGGAGTAGTAGTAGTAGAAGGAGGAGGAGGAGGAGGAGTGTGGTGACATTAAAGAAGAAGAGAGGAGTAGGAGGAGGACGAGGAGTGAATTTGAGGGCCCTTCCTGGAGCTCTATGAATCCTCCAAAATAATCCAGGCCACAGAACCCTTCAGTATTTCTAATGGGGAATCTGTTGCCTGGAGTAGTTTGGAAGATTTATGGAGCTCCAGTAAGGGACCTCAATTTTTTTTAAACTACGGGCCTAAGTGTGAAAAGAGAGACCCCTGTGTGAAATGAAAGGAAATGAACAGAAACAAGAAAAGCAAAAGAGAGAGAGAGAGAGAGAGAGAGAGAGAGAGAGAGAGAGAGAGAGAGAGAGAGAGAGAAATATTAAGTTGGTATAACATCTACCCTGCAGTACAGTTCAGGTGATAATGTAATTAACTCATTTTAATTACATATTATTAAAGCATCTCCTGGTAATGACATGAGGTAATTATAGCCTTTGTAATATTGTTGACGGTATGTATTGTATTCACCACAAAACACACACACAGCCATACACACACAGTCATACACACACAGTCATACACACACAGTCATACACACACAGTCATACAAAACACACTCACAGTTATACACAGTCATACACATCACACATACATGCACACAAACACACACACACACACACACACACACACACACACACACACACACACACACAGGCATACAACACACACACACACACACACACAACACATACACACACACAACCATTACAATTGAAGGCTTCTGATTTGCTCCTATATAGGTGTGTGTGTGTGTGTGTGTGTGTGTGTTTGTGTGTGTGTTTCGTGGCAATATTTGAAGGACTCGCTAACCTCCAATTTTCTGACTACATCATGAGGTTCCTTAAGGGGGTGCGGGAGTAGGGGACAGGCTTGGGGGAGGGGGAGACTGGGTGGGGGGTGGGTGGGGTGATGCGGGAATAGGGGGACAGGCTTGGGTGTGTGTAGAAAGCCTGTAACCTATTCCCACACCCCTCCTAACCTGTCCCTCTACCTCCGCACCCCCCTAAACCCCCCCAAGCCTGCCCCCCTATTCCCGCACCCCCTTAATTACTAAACTTACATCTTACCTGATAATTGACACACCTGGACAACTTATTATACTTCGTGACTGAACATAGAAAAAAATATATAAAAAAATATAAAAAATATATAAAAAAAAGTATAAAATTTAGCATTGGTTTGGGAATTTTATATATGTAGGTAAATAGGTAGATGAGGATATAATTATGAAGATACAGTATATATTGGTAGGTAGGTAGGTAAGTAGGTAGATAGGTAGGTAGGAAGGATAAAGGTAGGTAGATAAGTAGGAAGGTAGGTAAGTAGGAAGGTAGGTAGGTAGGTAGGTATGATAAAGGTAGGTAGGTAGGTAGGAAGGATAAAGGTAGGTAGGTAAGTAGGGAGGTATGATAAAAGGTAGGGTAAGTAGGTATGATAAAGGTAGGTAGGTAGGATAAAGGTAGGTAGGTAGGTAAGTAGGAAGGATAAAGGTAGGTAAGTAGGTATGATAAAGGTAGGTAGGTAGGTAAGTAGGTAGGTATAGGATTGAGATCTTGACATACTATTATTACATTAGGTTATGTAATGTTGGGGTGGGATGGATTCTCTCTCTCTCTCTCTCTCTCTCTCTCTCTCTCTCTCTTTCAATCTTTCTCTCTGTCT
>JAWZYT010002683.1:0-82500 GCA_034508575.1 Petrolisthes manimaculis
TATATATATAAGGTTATACTTACATTTTTCGATTTCAGAGGATTATATTAACAGATTTGAGCTTCATGTTAGACACTCGATCTTCACAGTTCGGTAAATATTCGTTTCTTTATAGTTATGGGAAAACTGATATGATACACGGTTATATCATAATAATTATTATACTGTGTGGAAGGCTTATATGATCAGAGTGTCATAAATCTGCTATATCACACAATATATTCAGTTATTTATGATACAGGTATTCGTTAAGCTCATTAAGTATGCGAGAGATGTTTTGGAAAAAAATCACAACACTTGTAGTTTATTTTCGCTTTTGCGAATGGATAATACTCATCAACAACGGGTAGAAAGGAACACAATGTTCGAATCATGGTTGCGAATCTCTGAAGCTCCAAACCTATCTGTGTTACCACTACACAACCTCGTTGGTAGCTGGCATGTCTCTGTTTCATTTGCTCGGAACTGTACATTTCGCCGAAACCACCGGACGCTGTGCTCATTACAAGTGAGGTTCATCGTGATTACTCTTGGGATTTTTGCCAAAAGTCACCAACAACAGTATCCCGATACTTTAGGCCGTATGCAAGAATATTCATGATGTTGATGATGGTTCGGTACCAGTACGATGGCCCTGGTGTTTGTCTATGGAGTGATCGTACTGATATAATGTCATCGTCAACACCATGAATATTTTTTCATACAACCCTTGTTTATTCCATGACTGCTGTATAGTACATACAACTCACCCCAGGTTAGTAGCGTTGAGAGAAACTCCATAATAAACCATGGAAGCAGAGAAAAACCCAAAGAAAATCACCAAAGTCCGTAGTCTTAGGTGAGGATTCAACAGCAGGATGAAAAAATGTCTCATCACCTTCATAACCCGTGAATCATAACTCTCCTTCAGTTCCTCCTCATCTTCCTCCCCACTTCTTTGACAAATTTTCTCCTTCGCTTCATTCTCCTCCTCACATTTTTCACTACATCTCTCCTTCGGTTCTTCCTCCTGTTTCTCACTTCTCTCCAAGTTCTATAAGCAGAGTCAGGATGAAGATGGTTGGATAATAATAATGGTAGAAACGTCGACACAATACAGCCAAACGATATAATTATAAACTCTGGACAAAGAGTATGACTGTAAGGAAGCTCTCACACCTTCTCAACATATTGCATTAAATCCGTTACCTATGACACCGTCACAAAATCAGTATGACTAGTCATGTAACTGAATTTTCAATTGCTTCGATGTGAGAGGTTGTAAAAAATCAATGTGTCAATCGTGATGCAAATGTTTGCAGCGTCGTAGGCAACTGACGTCATGCAATTAGTTGTTTTGGTGTGTGAGCTGATAAAATGATAAGGGCATAGACACTGTAGTAAGGTTGTGGTAATAATTATTGGTAACAGTTGAGAAAGGCCACAGAAGAGGTTGTTTTTTACTAATTTATTTAATATTTTGGTTGGTGTTTAATTTTGTTTTATTATGTAATTACCCAGTGCATCATTGCATTGTAATGATAATTGTCACTAACCTGCTTTTCAGTGTATGTCATGGCATCAAGAATGACATTATCTGGAGGTAAGGTTTTGTTGTTGACTTTGGCTGTCCACTTGAGTACCTTGAGGGCCTCCTGGAATCTGGTCTGTGTGATGAGCCAACGGGGTGACTCTGGCAGCCATCTATACAACAAAACAATAGCCACACATTTAATCGGTACAACATCAATCCATAGACTCTGGCAGCCACCTATACAGCAACGACAACAGCAACAATAACAACAAAACAATAGACTCGTATTTACTCAGGACTCTGGCTGCCACCTATAAAACAACAACACACAGCGTTTTAATAATCAACAAAAACTCCTTACCTACAAGCACACAATAACTATCGTTAATAATATGGTGCTTTCAAGGCTCCAATATGGCCGAGGTATGGATAATGCCAAATCCGCGTAACCTAAAAAGATAAATAATTATTTGATAAATAACTATACTGTTATGTAATCCAGTGAATACAGGTTGCGTGACAAACTATATTATAAGTAATACAAATAGGAGATTTAGACGGGACTTTCTGATATTTGTTCTGCTTATAAAACTAAGGGTTGATTGTTGTTTTTTCGCAGCAACTCACGGCAGCTTTACCACCTCTATTTGGTTGTATAATAAACAATAACACAATATAAGGAGCTGAAAAGTCTTACTCCATACGCGAGTTGAACTGTAGACTGCACCTAGTAGATATGTTGGCTGAGTCAATTCCTATATTGTTGGGCAAAAACAGTTTTAATTTGTTTGTCAGAAGATGATAGTAAAAGTTTTTATCCAGAAACGCGTATGTACAGTGACTGCACTCTACAAGATACATCCTGCTTGTGAGATACAACCATGGCAGACCCGGCAGCATATTAGTCAAGTCTGGAAGAGTATATTTCATAGGGAAAATTAGTGCCAATCAGAGCTCGAGCTGGCTGGCTGAGCCAATCAGCGCCTGAGTTGCAGTGTTACCATCTCTCTCTTTCAAACATACATACACACATACATTCTCTCTCTCTCTCTCTTATACACACACATACATCTCTCTCTCTCTTATACACACACATACATCTCTCTCTCTCTCTCTTATACACACACATACATTCTCTCTTTCAAACACACACACATACTTCTCTCTCACACACACTATCCTCTCTCACTATTATTATTATCTCTCACACACACACTATCTCTTTTTCACACACTGTCTCTCTTTCTCTCTCTCTTACACACACACTGTCTCTCTTTCTCTCTCTTACACACACACACACACACACACACTCTCTTGTACACACTCCTTTTCACTCTCTCTCACAAACACACACACACACTCGCTCTTTCTCTCTTTCACAGTATTATTATTATTATCTCTCTCTCTCTCTTACACACACACACATACATCTCTCTACCATACATACACACATCTCTCTCTCTCTCTCTCTTGCACACACACACATACAGTCGTGGTCAATAATAATCATCCACATATGGGTATCTCAAACAATTTACTGTCTAATGTTTTCACGTTCATTTATGATGTTATTGTTTTAAGTAGTGCGTAGCTGCTTGTAGTAAATTAAAAGATGGTGCTTAATTTATTTATTGGAAAGTTTATCAGGTAAGGAACAGAAGGAAGCTGTCAAAATTTTACATGAGTTACTCCTATATGGATGATTATATATGACCACGACTGTACATCTCTCTACCATACATACACACATCTCTACCTCTTTCTGTGTGTGTATTCACCCCTAGCTGGCCCCACCCCACCCCAACCCCTCCCCTCCCTGCATCCCTAGAAAGGGAGACAGTGTGTGAAAAAGAGATAGTGTATGTGTGTGAGAGAGAAATAATAATAATAGAGGGAGAGAGATAGTGTGTGTGAGAGAGAAATATGTGTGTGTGTTTGAAAGAGAGAAAGAGAGAATGTATGTGTGTGTATCAGAGAGAGAAAGAGATGTATGTGTGTGTATAAGAGAGAGAGAGAATGTACAGTCGTGGTCAATAATAATCATCCACATATGGGTATCTAAAACAATTTACTGTCTAATATTTTCGCGTTCATATATGATATTATTGTTTTAAATAGTGTGTAGCTAATTGTAGTAAGTTAAAAGAAGGTAGTTAACTTATTTATTGGAGAGTTTATCATCTAAGGAACAGAGGGAAGCTGTTAAAATCTTACGTGAGTTACCCCTATATGGATGATTATATTTGACCGCGACTGTATGTGTGTATGTATGTTTGAAAGAGAGAGAGATGGTAACACTGCAACTCAGGCGCTGATTGGCTCAGACAGCCAGCTCGAGCTCTGATTGGCGCTAATTTACCCTAAGAAATATACTCTTCCAGACTTGACTAATATGCGACCCGGCAGAGGAAGGCAGAAAGTTCAGCTAAATATTTAACTCACATGAAGTACACAATGAAGAGTGTTGTGGGTAGAGAGTATGCCAGTTGAAGCCACCTCCAGTTCTCTTTCAGTATATATGCTATACTGGGAACCAACATGTACCCAAGTGCCCAGGGTATGACGAAGAGGGTACCCATGGCTGCTCTGTGTCTCGTTGCACTCGTCTCCATCACTGTAATAGTGGTGATGGTGGTGGTGAAAGGGTGAAGCTGTTGGTGTAGTTGTGGAAGTGAAAGGGTGAGGGTAGTGGTAAGTGTCGTTGTTGTTGTTATTATTGTAATTAATATTGTTAGTAATAGTTGGTGGTGGTAGTAGCGTGATTTGATGAAGTTGGTGATGATAGGGTAGTGGTGGTGGAGATAAATGCACTCGTCTCCATCATTGTAATTATGATGGTGGTGGTGAAAGAAGGGTGGGGAGGGGATATTTTGATGGTGATATGGTGAAAGAAAGATCAGTTGATGGTGAAAGGATGTGATAAGGAGAATGATGAGTTAGGAGTGATTAGGAGTTAATATTTTGGTGGTGAAAGAGTGTTGGAATATTTTTGTGCCGAAAGAGTGGGAAATATTTTGCTGGTGAAAAAGTGAGAGACTAGTTTGGTGGTTAAAGCAGGGGCGGGCAGACTGGCCAAATATTATAAAGGTCATAATATTAATGGAAAACAAGTTTTAGTTAGCATCGCAGTAAGGATGAAACAATAATCAAACAAATTGTCCCTCCCTCCCCCGTTTACTGAGGGGGCGTATGTTAGCACACAAAATTCTTACCATGCACAGCTTTAGTATGGGTACTATGTGTTTATGATTATGATATAAGTGAGCAGATTAACATGATGACGGCATATATAATATAGACAATGAAATCTAATTTTTGTAAGCCTAATCATTATATAGTAAATAAATCCAATTTAGTATAATACTTTACGTGTAATGTTGCATCAATACAGTTGAGCAAAAATCGTATGTGGGCCTCTGCTCTGAGGCTATCCTACAGAGGCTATAGCTTCAGTTTCCTTGACCTACCATTGTATATGTGTATTTAGCTGTTGATTTATGTCTTCCCCTAACGGAACCTGATCCCCTCAATCATGTAGTAATTTTTTTGTGAGCTAGGGGTTCAGAACCTTTTAGATGTAAAATATATCTCTTACTTTCATAAATGATCTACCAGTACAACTAGTAACTTGAACCAGTGACCAGTTCTACTAACTTTAACCAGTATTGATTGAGTCAACCTGTGATAATTTCAACAATGAAACACCTTATCATCTTAGTTACTGTCCATGAACCATAACTACTACAGTAGCTTGAACATTGTTAATTGCTATACCTTATTTTTATACTGTGAACTGAACTTGATTTTTTTATATATACATAACGGAATATAATGCTATACGCCACAGTTATTACAGTCGATTGTTCGATAATTCATGGAAATATACGAGACAGTTTACTGTAGGATAATATACTACGTAACTACAAATGACATGATAATAGGGCTAGACAATGAAGTGATTATTAACAAGGTTACAGACAAAAGTGAGATGCTAATATAATGGAAATCAATTAGAGTACACATTGTATGTACAGTTGCCTCAAGGTATTCCTTTACCCCGTCTTTTGTGTGTGGAGTAGATGTGGCAGAGTAGCAATACTAGAGTCACATTTATGAATGAGACCAATCTCCCTGTTGAATCATATTTAAGTATAACACAATGAATCACTGTTTTGGAATCTTCAATGTTAATCTATATATCTAAATGAAGAGACTCTGTTTGTCTGTCGGGCTATATAAATTGTCATTTTACCACCTGCAGCGCCAGGAATTCACACACGGAAAGTGGACGTAGACGAGGGGGGACATAGGACATTTTCGTCACAAAAAAACATCCCACTAATTACTTAATTACACATACTTCACTCCCGTGCATAGCACGGGCTTATGGTCTAGTAATGTATAAGATGTGATATTATACTGTTTCAAATGTGATCCGAACATGTCCAACGATGCCACATACACTTCACAGCCGCGGCAGGGGATAAAGAAATACTTTAAGGCAACTGTACATGTGTTCCATGATAGTTTGTGTTAGTATTCACGCAATTTGTATTTCACACAATATATATATATATATATATATATATATATACTGCTGCATATTTCTCTGATTTTCCATATGTATTGAAGCGTCACTCCTACCCTTGTCGGAGGGCTTCCTAGAACTCCATTCCCAAAACTACAGAGCTTCTTTTTAGATCCCAGTCCGACCCTGGGTGAAAGAAGGTGATTTTATGGTGGTGAAAGGGTTCATGAGGAAATTTGGTGAAAGAAGGAAAGACATTATGGTGGTGACAAGTCCGGGGATATTATGTAGCAAAAGTCGAGGGGACATTATAGTGCTGAAAGGCGGGGGGATATCTTAATAGTGTAAGGATGAGGGAATATTTTGTTGGTAAAAGGGTGAGGGAATATTAATTTTGGATATGAAAAGAGAGGTATATTATACTGGTGGAATGGTGAGAAGATGTTTTTCTCTTGTAAAGGGTGAGAGAATATTTCGTTGGTGAAAAAGGTGGAGAGGACTAGTTTGGTGGCGATGAGACAGGAAAATAATAGTGGTACTGGACTTAGTTCCCTGGTATGTCAAATGATTCCAAACTTCAACAACAACAACAACAACATCTGGATACTTATTATCGCTCGCTGCTGCATATAAACAAACACCAAATTTAACATAGAGAATAAAATAGGCTCTAGGAGTCTAGAATCTAGAATGATACAATACATAAGCTATATATGATACTTGCAACATAGGAATATATACATATGACTACATATATAAGAATACATACATAAAATACATACGGTGAGGTAGATAATACAATAGGCTATACTAATTAATACATTACATATGATAAAGACTGAGAGGTAGAGTCCTGAATCCATGGCAGCTGTGATGGCCTTCATTAAGATATAGAGAGTGACACCAGGAGAACCAATGACCAGGATGGCTGTGAGGAAGTAAAAGAGCGATGATACCCTGGCTACTGCTCTCCTTCCAACCCTGTAAAACAACAACAAAAGTACAGTCGGCTGTAAAAGTACAGTCGCCACATCTGCCAAGTCACGAAGTACAGTATGGAAGTATAAGCTTCACAGGCACGTAAACGGGAGAACCAGAGGAATTTATCATTATACCCGCTAGATATTGTACTTTTAGTATGGTGAATGTGTTTTTCTATGATTATCCTTTATGTTATCCTTCAAGAAGGTAAAATGGGGCGATGGTACTTTTGCCGCTGACTGTACGGTCACGAGCCACAAGTATCCAGGTGTTTTTGTTGAAGTTTCGAATCATGCAACATACTATTGAACCAATTGCAATGCATATTCTGCCTCATACCTGCTTGCTGGAGTTCGGGTAATACTCCATCAGACTGTTCGAAACAGACCTGGATAATTATTTTGGCTAGTGACTGTAAACCCACATAACTATCGAACAGGAGCGGTCTGAAGGTTTTGTAAGTGACTGGCACAGCTCATGCAAGATACCACTGAAATAAACAAGATATTTTTTAGCATCCATTGTCTCAGGTGTTAGAATCTATATATATATAAAACAGTCTGTCTGTCTGTATGACCGCTAATCACACCGTCATCGATTGCCCTAGAGTGAATTTTTTTACACGAATTTGATCGCTGAAAGCTCAGGAGTGACCTCCGCTTACAAAAAAAAAACTTCAACCCCACTTTGTCAACCAACAGGCAAAGCCTCGCTACTTTGATAATCAAGAGGAGAACCTTTACGAAGCTTTGCTCGATGTTTCTCCATTTCGGACGTCACACCAGGCAAAGACTACTGAGCAAAGTTTGCTCGTGCAGATGTGCCTAAGTTATTATATGTGTTTATATGGTATTCAGTCAAGGGATACTATATTTGATTGACGTAAATAGATGTTTCGATAAATCATAGTCTGGACTTACATACTTAGGCCTATATAAAGCATTATCGTAAACATTAAGAACAAAACAGATGTAGTAGGCAACACGCATATCCATGATATGCGAGACTGCCACATCATAGGGATGGCCAGAGGAGGTTGGTGAAAAATTCCTGTCCGCAATAGTACACTCGCAGTCACAAATCGTGTACTGATCCCTTGGCCCGATGAATCGCAACTTACCGAGCTTTGATCCTTCAAACAACTGTTTTGTAGGGAGACTCACCGTTGGTAAACCTTCAAAGCCAGGCTGTTTGCAATTCATCTTGCCATGGGATCGGGACACAAAATCTTACCACGAGTGTACACAAGAGGGCACTGATTATTTCAAAGTAATAGAGGAAACAGGAGCACATTAACAAAAAAAATAATGGTGGCCTGTGGCCAGGAATATTTTGGAAAATTCAGTACCTCCAGATTTACCAATAATGTCCTAGCCCCTCAATTTGTTTGTTTATACTCACAAATCAATCAGCCAACCCATGATGAGAGTACCCAGCATATCGCCCATCATAAGAACAGACTGTGTAGTAGAGTACAAGGCCCGTCTCTCACAAACTAGGTCCCACTGTAATAACACATACACAACAGTTCACACAGCATATTAGTAAATAAATTGTAAGTACAGTGGTCGTCTCTCTCTCTCTCTCACACACACACACACACACACACACACACACACACACACACACACACTTGACTTCATATACAGTAACCTGGAAAAAAGAAAGACCTCAGTTGCCCTTGCATTCATTGATTTCAGAAAGGCTTTCGATTTAGTAGACCATAACGTAATACTTAGGAAAGCTATCGATATTGGAGTGGAGCCCAGTCTAGTAGCATGGCTGGCAAACTTCGTGTGTGACAGACGTCAAGCAGTGCGTCACAAGGGTACATTGTCTACACTACAACACCTCTCATGTGGCGAGGCCCAAGGGACAAGAATCGGACCCCTAAGCTTTCTCATCCTAATCAACGACGCATTGACAGATGCAGATTTTCGCTGGAAGTATGTGGATGATTCAACCGTTGGGACAGTCATCAACAACATGTCTCCTGACTACCATCCCTTACAACAACATCTTAACAACCTCCAGACGTGGACCAACAACAACAACGTCTCCATCAACCAAGACAAGACAGTAGTGATGCAATTTCACACTGCTATCACACCACCACCACCACCAGTGTTAACATTAGGACAACAACATCTACAAATAGTGAACACCACTAAGTTATTAGGTGTCATGCTGGATGACAAACTTAACTGGAAAAGTCACATCAGCACCATCATCCAGTCAGCCACATACCGCCTGTTTATATTAAGGCGACTGAAGACTCTAGGGACACCACAGAAGGAACTGGTGGGAATATATAACACCTTCATCATTCCCAAACTTACTTACGCCTGCCCTTGTTGGTCTTCAGCCATCAATCAGACACAGAGGCAACAGTTAGAGAGGGTACAGAAGAGAGCATGTCGTGTCATTCTGGGTACAGCATACACCACCTACCTACAAGCCCTCAATACCCTCACAATACCATCCCTTGCCACCAGACACCAACAGCTCCTCTGGGATTTCAGCAAACAGCTGCTAATCCACCCACGACACCGAAATCTTCTCCCACCGACCATACCCAAACCCCGTCATGATGTCCGTCACTTCAACCTTCTCCAACCCATAAAAGCCAGGACGGACAGATATAAGAATAGTCCAATCCCAACAATAGTTTCATTAATAAACCTACAGCACAAATAAATATATGTACCCATAATATATGTCCATGTGTGAGTGAATATGCGTGATTGTATCTATGTACGTCTGTGTGCTGTTTGTGCGAATGAATATTATGTGTGCATGTGCGCGAATGTATTTGTGTATGTCTGTTCATTCATCTATATTTATCCATACATTATCATCCACTCCATCACGATTTTTTTTTTTTTAATGTATATTTTCAGCCCTCGGCTGCCTCACTCAATAAACCTTTTATTATTATTATTATTATTATTATTACACACACACAGAGAGAGAACGATGGGGTCAGTTCACACACCATGGGGATATTGGGAGATTCTCTTATTGGTAAATTGGAAGGCTAATGATTCCTCCTAACTCTACCAGAAAACTGATGTCCTCCAAGCTACTGAATAACGCATAGGAGGTCCTGTTACACAGATAGCCCCGAATCCACCATAATAGATTACCCTTTATCCAAAAGTCAACCAGTTGATCAAAAACGACGTCTCTATCAGCAACATCGATGGCACTTCGAAGGTCAATGAAGGCCACCACACTGTCCCTGGAAAGGCTCGAGTAGTCACGGACACGACAGTAAACCCAGCCCCATGGAGGTGGCTCCAAGTGAGGTGAGCAAACGGAACCACCTCCAACATCCGCTGTATTAAAGGCAGTTCCAACTTGGAAGTAATGTGTAGCTCACATCAGGTGTTGGTAGCATCCACAGACGGGGCCCTTGAGGGACATCTGCATCCATTATATATAAATCAAGGCTACGGAGCACAGAGGAAACAGACCTAATAAGAGCAAGTCCATCAGACAGTATGGACGGGACGTGGGAGTTTGGTCCAAGAGAAGTCCTAACTGACTGTGAGAAGTTAGGTGAAAGATGTGTCCAATGGAGGCACTTGCCAGCGAGGTACGTAACATTAGAATAAATTATTTCGACGAAAGGAGGAAAACGCAACTCACTCATCATATTCACTATCCTGGTTGACATTTGACAGCCAAAACTCATTCTGAATGGTCTATATTGAAATGTTTCTAATGTTTTCAGAGTTGCCCTTGGAAGATGAATCAGCAGAGAGGTAGTCAACAATGTACCGAATAAAAGCAATATAAATTATCTTATCCGCAGGGATGGAGATACCGCAAGAGTTGTTTGTGAGCCACTGAAGTATTTTAAGTGTTTGCTGGGGGCGACCCAACAAGTCCTGGACAATAGGATGATCTTGGGGCCTGACAGAGATAATAGTACCGGGAACACAGTGGAATGACAGTCCCTCCAATGGTGAAGACTGGCAGAGCTTGAGGAGGACGACAAGTGAATATTCTGCTCTTACCTAGGGAAACAATAATGTCAAGGTAAGAGGAAGCCATAGAGAATTCAGTCAAGAAACCATTCGAATTACCTTGGCGAGATAGAATGAACACAGATATCATCAGCATAGCAAGTACTTGTAGTTCTAAAAATATCAGGGTGAGAAATGAAACGTGATGCATCAGAATAGTAAACAATATTGGGCTGAGAACACCCCCTTGAGGAGTACCAGGATGAAAATTGCGCAGAGGACTGATCAAACCATTGAGAAAGACACGGGAGGTTGTGTTACTGAGGTAACCCCAAGTCCACCGTAAGAGATTACCCATTATCTCAATGTCGACTAGTTGATCCAAAATTATGTCTTTATTAGCAACATCGAAGGCTCTTCGAAGGTCATTGAAAGCCACCACACTGTGCTGAGAGAGGGGATAGTACAAATCGACGTGGCTGTGGTGTGTGCTTCGCTGGGGAAATAAACCAAACAGCCATGGAGAAAGGCGATCCTGCAGTCGGTACAGTACATGAGACGATTGAGTAAGATTTTCTCCATAACCTTACAAAACTGGACGTAAGGGAAATAGGCCTGAACTTGGCTGGGCCAGGCTTAGGGATGGGTATTATTGCTCTTCTATTCATGCACGTGGTACACAATCGTGACCAAGACGAAGATTGTATAGTCGTAGTAGAGGATTCTCAGCGTAGCATAGCATAGATAAAACTATCATCACCAGGGGATGAAAATTTACCCTACGAGAGAGCACGACGCAGCTCCTCCTCAGTTATCTTCATAATCATACAATAAAGCAGACACCTGACGAAGTCATATGACGGGCACAGGAAGCAAATGCATCTAGTATGTGGATGGGAAGACCGGCTGGGGTAGATTGTTCCGACCAGGTATCAATAAGTTATTGGACGTCGGCGTCGGGAATGTAAGGACTAGTATCTTCTTAACAACCCAACGGTTGAGGTGCCACATGGATGCCACACTCATTTGCTGGTTGATGCAGTCTGTGAACCGCTACAACGACTCAGTATGAATGCACTGTGATCTTACATGTGTTCTAAAATGAAAAATAAATAAATATAAGAAATAAAATACTGGGAGATAACAAAGTTCATATGGCTGTTGCTTCATCAAGTCAAAGAGGAATGTGAGGTTTACTCCATGTCAAATATTTGAGAAGTCTACAGTTATCAGGGCCAGCCAATTCTTCAGAAACAAGCGGAATATCATACTGTAGATACGATATTATACTCTATGTGATGGAATACACACGAGTTATGTTTGTTTGTCTATATGACATAAAGGAAATCGCAGCAATCTCACACCATATTATGTGCATAGGTCTTCAAGTATATTATTAATTGATATCAATAATTGGGGGTAAATAGCAAAAATTCCCGTGGTGCCCCTGTTAATCTTCAGCGATCAATTATTACACAACGCACAAAGACGTTCTTATACCTGAGTTATGAAAAGGAAGCAAATGACTGACCTAAAGTGAATACGGTTTTGGCGCGACAACATAATTATGATGATGATGATTATAATAACTGCAATAACAAAGTAAAACTACACTATTTTTAAGTTGTCAAAATAATAAAACACATATATAAGCAGACAGGATATGGAGATTGAGAACTATACTTCCACTTATCCCCCTTTCTGACTCTCCCTCTCACCAGTGAATGCTTCATATGGAGCTCACAACTCATGGTTCGAGATTCGGGACTACTATCTTGGCTAGAGTTGACAACACTGTGGTGGCTCCCATCATTTTACCTACCCTCTCTGCTCTCTCTGACCCTGACTTCCACTGAGGGGGTACGGAAACTTTGGTGCGTGTCTGAACGTTGGACAATGTTTTGGGGGCACAGCAATAAATAAACGAGTTCCAGGAGCAGTAGCGCAGCAGGTAAAAAATGAAGCCAAATGTGTGCGTCATGATCAGATGTTATCAACTTATCTTGTCAGAAGTGAGGATGTGATTAAGAGTATCGTACATACCTCCCCGGAAATGAGTGGCGACACAATTATCCCACCATAATAATAATAATAATAATAATAATAATAAAAGGTTTATTTGATACAGGCAGCCGAGGGTTGAAAATATACATTGTAAAAAGGTGATGCAAATAGGTGATACTTTATAGATACATATGAATAAACAGACATACACAAATACATTCTCGCACATACCCACATAATATTCATTCGCACAAACCAACACACACACGTACACAATTACAATCACGCATGTTCACTCACACATGGACATAGTACAAATATATACATGTGCATTTGGTTTATTAGAAAAACTATTGTGTGGATGGGACTATTTTTGTATCTATGTGTCCTAGCTCTGATGGGTTTAAGTAGGTTGTAGTGATGGACATGGTTGGGTTTGGGAATGGTGAGTGGGAGGAGGTCCCTATAGCATGGGTGGATTAATAACTGTTAATGAAGTCCCAGAAGAGCTGCTGGTGTCTGGTGACATAAGATTGTATTCTGAGGGTATTCAGGGCCTGTTGGTAGTTGGTGTATGCTATACCCAGGATGATACATGCCCTCTTCTGTACCCGCTCCAGCTGCTGCCTCTGTGTCTGGTTGATGGATGAAGACCAGGCGGGGTAGTCGTATGTCAGCTTAGGGATGATAAAGGTGTTGTGGATTCCTATCAGCTCCTTTTGGGGATTGCCTAGGGACTTCAGTCGCCTTAATATGTACAGCCAGTATGTGGCTGACTGGATGATGGTGCTGATATGACTTTTCCAGTTCGGTTTGTCATTCAGCATGACACCTAATAGTTTGGTTGTGTCCATTACTTGTAGTTGGTGCTGTCCTAGTGTTATCACTGGTGGTGGTGGTGGTGGTGTGATAGCAGTGTGAAATTCCATCACTACTGTCTTGCCATGGTTGATGGAGACGTTGTCGTTGATCCACGTCTGGAAGTTGGTCAGGTGTTGTTGCAGGAGGTGGTAGGCAGATGTCAGATGATGCTTGCAAATGTATGACAGGAGATGAAGATTATTAGAACAAGAACAATCACCAAGGTCAGAATGCCGAGCATTGGTATCTTCCATATCCCCTAAGAACAGATGGACATCGATCGATGTCTTAGCTTATCTTTCCTCCATTAACGATGTACACCGATCGACACAGGGCTATAAAAACCTGCATGGGCTATATCTAGCTATGGGGACAAACAAACGACCTTCAAGAAATGCCAAGAAAAGGCACTGACTTACAAAGCTTCTCAAGATGAGAGGCAATAGTATCCATCTATGCGGTGAGAGTGGAGACATTTGAGAAGACGGCTTGCTGAGCCTTTGGAGTCAGTATTGGCTTGAACTGCAACCAGTCTATCAATCTTGGCTTTCAGGGTGGAGAAGCAGTTCTCGAGGGTTGTACAGTGTGCCATGAGGGAAGCGACAGGTTTACGTAGGGCCAGATCCAGAGACGAGGCAGGACTGGTGGGAGAATTAGACTGGGGATGTGATGGTGGTAGTGGCAGTGGAGGTTGTGTGGCAGTAGAGGCTACAACCTAGACCTGACGTAGAGCACACCCATGCCAAGCATCAACTCCTTACTGAAGGCATCGTGGATACTTTATCAAGACGCTTCCTCAGGCGGTGGAAGCAGCAGGATGTGATGGTTCAATCCAAGCAACGCACGTCCTGGAGTCATGGTCGGCCGCACACCAGGCACACTTAGGCGAGGTTGAACAGTGCCAGATGTGTCCAACCCGCCAACACCTGTAGCACCAGGGCTGGTCATTGTGAGGTTTCCGCATCTCGCATGGTATAAGACAGGGGAGGAAATCGAAAGACATGTCATGCGAAGGTGGGTTGGGAAGAACAATATGGTTAACCCCTTAAGTTTGGGCAAGTTCTCTCCGGCCTGTCACCCCACCCAGGTGGGTGGAAACAGATACATAGTTAGAAACATTAGATAAATGTCAAACAAGTGAACCAGATAAAATTTCATGTTGGATATTAAAACAATGTGCTAAATAAGTGCTAAAGTGTTGGATTCCAGCATAATAATTCGATTATTTAAGAAAGGAAATAGACAACTCTTAATAATTATAGGCATGTATCATGATGACAGAGAGAAATATAATGAGTAAAAAAGTTACTATGCGAGAATATCAGAAATAAAATCAAAGAAAGAAAAGGATGAGTGGATAGGTATTTCTTTGACTTTAAAAAAGCTCTTGACAGAGTTCCACACCAAAAACATACATGAAAATTACAACATAAAGGAGGAGTGAAAGGAAAACTATTAAAATAGATGGAAGATTTTCAAACAGGAAGAATAAGGAGAACAATATTAAGAAGGAACTACTCTATGTGGCTGAAGGTCACAAGTGGAGTTCTTCAGTGCTCAGTATTGGCACCAAATATGTTTTTAATTTATATAAATAATAAAGAAGTAAATGTTATAAATGGCACTTAGGCCAATATGAAAATGATTACTGATGAGATAAAAGTACAAAAAACAATTAAAAACTATCTAAAATGATCTAAATAGAGTAGTAATAGATCCTAAAATACATTATCAGAAGATTTGATGTCTGGCAAAATCTTTCACACAGTGAACCCTTAAATTGTGGGGCCTTACTGAAGGTTGGCACCTCTGTATTGTGGGCCCTTTTCCCACATTCGAGCTGACATTGTAAACAACACATTTAACTGTAACTAGCTTGTATGTACAGTTGGACACATGAATGGGTGGTACAGCCCAGGTGAAAGATACTTGTTCTATTTGAGTAATCAGTGTCTATTATTAGGTACTTGCTTTTTATTACCATCCTCAATACTGACTTCTGCCCCTCATGTCTCCCATTTGGCACTAAGGAACTTGATATTGGCAGAAATGGACCATTTTTCACTTGGGCTGTATCACCCATTCATGTGTCCAACTGTACACCACAACTTGAATAAATGATACAGGGTTTTGAAGTACAAACCTTTAGCTGTCTCTTAATGTACTTCTCTGACAACACCACATATTCTTTTAATTGTGGGAGTCTTACAGTAATGGTGGTAAATCTGGAGCAACTGGTTCATCCAAACTTTCCAAAGAAACAAACTACCAATATATTTGTTAATCTGATCCTGTTTCCTGGCATATTTTGGTTTGGAGGAAGTAAAATACTGAAATTCACCAATGTAAATCTTCCCGTAAAGTCTCGAAATAAACACATGACTTACCTCAGTAACTACAGTGGACTGGTACTGACTGTAGTTGAAGTCTCTGTGTAAACATTTGACAGGGTTTGGTGACAATATGGTGAGTGATGATTTGTTAACAATAGCAGCCTCGTAGCCCATATCAACCACCTCAGTATAGTTGTAGTTGTACATGGTGCACTGATCATGGTCGTCCGATCTGTTGCTGTGTGAAACACATATTTATTTATTTATTTATTGCTATGTTTAATTCTTACCATATATACTCTGGAAGATCAACTTTATACACGCATTGTAAATAAGTAAATAAGAGTGTATAAATCAGGAAATACAGCCGCCGCTGAAGGAATGTTTTCACTCATCCTACCATAACAATTAACGGACTAAATACGGCTACGAGATGCACACAAACTTCTCATTGATCTTGCACAGGATAAAAAGGAGACAACCTTAGTTGCACTCGCAACAACCTTATCTACCTATATTCTGATGTTGTATCTGGTAACAGTGGCATCTATATACTGGATCAAAAATCAGTCATCTGCTCTGGTGTAACAAATGTATGCAGTATTTCGAAACCCGTGTGTCTCCCATAAATGAACGTATCAAAATGGATGTAGATGTTGTAATAATGTATTGGTAATATATATATATATATATATATATATATATATATATATATATATATATATATATATATATATATATATATATATATATATATATATATATATATATATATATATATATATATATATATATATATATATATATATATATATATATACAATGGTTAAAACACATACTTATTACCAATACAATACTTTTAATTTCATGATATTTATAGGAGAACAATTCAATTACCATTAGGTTTGTCTCTCAGATGGCTGAATTTATGTCCAGTTCATAGATGCCACTGTTACCAGATACTTAACCAGCAAGTTGCTAGACAAGGTGGCCTTGAGTCGTCTGTGCGTAACTAAACTTGAGGTGGTGTATGACGACATCATTGATAACTTGGTGTTGTTCCTAGTTACTACTCCCTGTGTGTGTGTGTTTACCTGTGGTGTGGGATGGCAACATTGATAACCTGGTGTTGTGTCCAGTTTGCTTCTCGTAGTTCGGGCACCAAACACCAATGGTCTGGTGTGGCCCCAAGGAACTGATACGACATCAATAACATCGGTGACACAAACGCCGCTGCAGGACAAACACAATGTAAATAAGACAGTGTGTGGGGCTATAACACTACTTCGAGGAAAATATTAAGGAATATGAGACAAAATGTAGTACTATAAAACTAGTTCTTTGAGAAAATGATCATGAGAAATAAAACAAAGAGTATTATTATAAAACTACTTCTTAGAGGAAAAACTAATTATCTTTTTCGCTCCAAGGACCTAATACGACATCAACAACTTCGTTGACACGAACGCCGCTGCATAACTAGTAAATTTAAACTCACTGGAACAGACATAGACCTATTCACAGTGGTTTGTGGTAGCTTGTAAGCACCCGAACGAAAGAAACTAAACTCATTTTTTCGGATATTTTACTAAACTCTCTGAGTGGAGTTCCGTGGCTGTTGTCTAGCTGAATTAATATATGTTATTTATTTTTTAAAAATTGCTCTTTATTCATAGGGCGTGGTCAGTCAAGAGTGAGGTCTCCATTTTGTGACTCTTTCTTTATCATAAACTGTGTGTTAGTACCTAAGAATGGCCAGGAACATTCCGTTGAAACAGGATATTATTGCAAAGATAGGTGCTTTAAAGGAAGCAGGCCACCAAACTAAATAAATAGCCAATTTAACTGGTGTTTGCCATCGGTCTGTGAGGAATTGGGATTCTCGTTTTCGTCAGGGTGGCAGTAGTGACATTCCTACCAACAAAACTAGGTCTGCAAGGCCTACTAAAGTGTCGGTTCGTGCCAGGACCATATTGAAAACACACATTGAAAAGAACCCTTACACTTCAGCTCGTGCTGTCAAGGAGTCCAACCCTGGAACTTTGAGAGATGTGTCTGTACGTACAGTCACTCATAAAAGTAAAGACACCCCAGGCAAGACACCTTTTAACTCGTGTGATATCGGTTCTGGTAATATTGTAAAGTCATGGTCTAATCTACTGCAACCTGGTGAATAAAAGCGAGCTATTTGAGTTAATTTTATGAACCAAAATTGCACTCACCAACAGCTATAGTTTCGAATCATTTTTCGAAGACATCTCATTGGAAGGTGTTGCAGTACATTAGACCATGACTTTACCTGAAGTCAGAGGTGATGGTGTGTGTGGTGTTTGGAGGAAGGCTGGTTTGCTCAAGATATTATCTCAACACATGCTTCATCTCATCTACCCTTAGTTCAGGGTGAGTCGAGCACAGATCAACTTCATATCTCAAACGCCATCACTGACTTCACGTACACTGTTGCCAGAACCGATATCACACGTATAAGAAGGTGACTGGCCTGTTGGGGTCTTAATTTTTATGAGTGACTGTACAGCCATGGCTGATAGTGCTTGACCAGGGTCCAAGGAGTGTTGGCGAGCAACTGAACAGAGTTCGAACATGTGAATTTTCCAAATCATTCACAACGTTGAGAGAGGTTTAGAAGACTCACTTTTTCGAACTCTGTTCAGTTGCTCTCCAACCTTCCTTGGACCCTGGTCAAGCACTATCAGCCATAGCTGTACGGTGAGCTGACACATTCACTGCCTTGGGTACACAAACCAATGCCCTGTAAGGAAAACCATCTTGACTCTTAAGCAAAGGCAGCGAAGAATTGATTTTGCCAAGGAATATCTTACCTGGCCTGAGGAAAAGTGGCTTAACGTACTGTGGTCGGATGAATCAATCTTTTCTGTTACTTGTAACACAAGTTCTAATGCTTACCGCGGTAAAGGGAGTGACCCACTTGAACCTCGTTTATTTGTGGGACAGTAAAGCACCTAGATTACCTAATGGTTTGGGGTTACTTTTCTGGGTAGGGTTTTGGAAAACTTGTTGTTCTACCAACTAACATCAAAGTGAATCTGTTTGTGTACTACTTTTCCACACGTAAAAAACATCTTGACTATCGCACTCGGTTGATTTTGTTTACACCATGCACAGACTTTTGTTGAGCACTGTGTATATATATATATATATATATATATATATATATATATATATATATATATATATATATATATATATATATATATATATATATATATATATATATATATATATATATATATATATATATATATATATATATATTAAATAAGATCACTAAATATTCACAGGAGAAAGTTTACGGATCGCCAATGCTAACATTGTAAAGTTTTATAAAGTTCACAGTAAAATTGACACCACTGAGGGAACACACACACACACATACTGAGTGAACATGTAATATTTAATAGTACCGTACATTGCACGGTCTATCACTTCCTACTCACATATACATACTCAGGGATGTAAACTTACTGAGTGAACATGTAAGATATAGTAGTACATTCCATCGTCCGTCACTTCCCACTAACTCCAACAAGTCCTCGAAGGTGTTGAGTTGTTGGGGTTTGTCACTTCCTCTTACTTCCTCCATCACCAATTCCTTTATCACTTTTTCTTCCTCCTCTCCTTCCTCACTCTTTCCAAACATTAAAATGAAATGTTTGACATAAATCGATAAATAATTATAAAAGGAGAGTACAATGTTGGTGGTAAATCTGATACTATATATGGCAATTTATATTTCCAAACTATTCCAGACAATGTGACACAAGTACTCACGTTAATCTGCAGGTCCTGTTTTCCGGCATTATTTGAAAGAATCAAGGAGTACCAATCTACCAATAATATACTATTCTCTTAATATAACTAATGAGGAATAATATTGTGAAAGCTTTATGGGTGTAATACACATTTGGTACACTTTTGGTTCATTAGAGGACCTTGTTTTATACAGAGTATACCAGGAAACAAAACCAATGAATATACAGTATATAGTGGTATGCTATTGCTTAGAATAAATTGGGGAATCAGTTGCATCAGATTTTTATCACCCACGCTATACTTCCCCCTTCCTTTCAAACATCTGTTGGTGTCACAGGAAATTGACTCTTGTTTTATTATACAGTATACTGTGGTGATAAGAAATATTATATTGTATTAAGGGAAGATTACAGTGTTGGTATATCTTGAGCAACTGATTCCTCCAAACTATTTCCATCAACAAGGCACCAACTGCACCATTACTTAATTTTCAATCTGGTTCTATTTCCTGGCATACTTTGGAGGAATAAAGGCAATCTATTGTACACCCACGAGCAGAAGTTTTCTACAGTTCGTAGCAGGATGAAGTTTGCATGAATAGCACTTAGAGGGCGCAGCATTCGTTCACCTGACTCAGAATATCCTAGTACACTTTGGCTCTTACTTGACTGAGGGAGAAGGGACGAGAAACAGAGATAAGGAGAGAGGATATGTTTGGACTCTAGAGACCCGGAGCTAGGCCAGCTTAAAGGGGTGGTCCAAGGCCTTGGGGTGGTCGTTATAAAAGGAGTTTCACGTGACGTCAGCAACTGCTATCACAAGCGACATCAGAGACATCAGGCGATGGAAATCTTTGAGAAGAGACAGATCATTTATATTGTTAATGAATAAATGAACACATTAAGTACACAGAGTTGTATTATTATTCCTTATTTTATACTGTATAGAGTAAGTGGGAGCAGGCATAATAGTAGAGGGTGAAGAGGACATGTCCTGCCTGCAGATTTTCAGGAACATATACTGCAATAGATGTTGAAGTGGGTACAGGGTACTAAGGTTAGTGGTAGTCTTAAGAACCATCCTTAGGCCTACAGTAAACAGAAAAAAGGTTAGAAAATATGTGTAAATATCATGGTAGCTCTCTCGCGGACAGTTCCAGCAAACGACGACCATTTTCCTCTGTTATATACGGGTCATTCCCATCAAAAGCACTTATTATTTCAATATATCGGACCTTAGCTTCACTGTCGAGCGTTCTTGCATACTGACTGAGAACACGGGATGAAGAAGGGCCTTCCATTGCATACAAAGTTAGGTCCAATGATCAATGTTTACATTCGAAATGCCCTCAAATATGGCTGCCAGTATATCCCTTGAAACAAAAGCGAAGCGCTCGTGACATCACAGAAAGCCCTCTATAGAGGGCTTTCTGTGACGTCACGAGCGCTTTTCTTCTCAAAGGTTTCCATCGCCTGATGTCTCTGATGTCGCTTGTGATTTGGTGTGTGGTGGAAAATGGATGGTACAAAGTCCGGTGAGAGTGGATTGGAGTCTCTAATTTTAGTCTCTATATTTAGAGACAATCCTCTGCTAGAGCATATAGGTGTATGTAACATTTAATCGAGTCTGATATCCATTTGTTATGGAAATTACTTGTGTTCTGGGTCCCAGGTCACTTGCCCCTACTCAAACCAGCACTAGGCCTAACCTAACCCAAGATATGCAGAATACTGCTTACAGTACTCTGCTCATGCTCACCCAATAAGTAAAACATTTTATGTTATTAGATAAAAGTGATACTGCTAATGAGGTTTCATACCTCTACCTACTATCCCTGCTGCATAACTAGTTATTTATAACCACAACAAACAAACTTCATTCAAAGCACCAAATAATTTCTAAGTTTAACTTCCTAGTTTCTTACATCATTCACTCTAACTTTACCTGACCTGATAATAGCCCCCTTCCAATAATATATGCAGATTTTCCAACAAATATAATCACCAGGTGCATTCAAAGCACATCATATTCTATCAAAATATAATAAATGATCACTACAGAGGCGGGTGTAAGGAGTTGGTTGCTATCCATCTCTCTTCACAGCAGCTATCCATTTTTCTCGCTTTTCCTGTTAAGCTGGAAATTGATAAAATGACACAGAACCCCTCCCGGCCCTATTCTTGCAACCAACTGCACAATAGCTAAGCATCATGCTTGTTGAGAAGACGATAATAGAGTGGAGGTCCTTAAATATGAGCCCTCCATTGCCCTCCAATATGTCGGCCACTAGCGGGTTTATTTACTTTGATCAGCTGATAGCAGTTGCTGACGTCACGTGAAACTCCTTTATAGCTCCGACGCCTCACTCCCTACGAAAACTCCCACCAAGGGGGTGGTCGTTTTGGACCATAATTAGACCTTTACAGGTAATGCGTAGTCATTGTTCGAAAACATATCCTAGTAGGCACTGTTGGCGAACTTTTGCTCGTAAGTATACCAAAAGAATAAAATTTTCACTTACAGGATTCTACAAACACTCACCTTCTAATTTAGTGGCTTGAGCGATGTTTCTCCTTTATGCGCTCTGAACTGTACAGAAGGTACACTGTAAACTTACCCCTTGGTGTGTCTGTCTCTGAGTGGCACTCTCTATATCTGGCTATCAAAAATACAATCTCTTTACCAAACTCGGATAATGTGTGTGATTAATGGGTGGGTGGAGCTTGTAGTCCGATGACTCCATTAACAAACAACACAGCCATCGTGTAGGAGTCATGCATGTAGAGAAATATCGTTTTAGGGATGAAAGTGTAATATACTAGTTTAGAAATAGAGAAGGTGGACAATCGGAACAAGGTGCCATACCCAAGAAAATCAGTGGTGTTGTAAATGGCTCAAGCTCCAAGAAATATGTAAAAAATACAAAAACACTACATGATTTTAATAATATATATATATATATATATATATATATATATATATATATATATATATATATATATATATATATATATATATATATATATATATATATCCAGAAATATGCGTATATCCACATGGAAGGTAAAATCAAACACGGGAGTCCCAGGTACTTTCGTGAATTCAGTGTTCACATTTTCAGGGAAAATAGTGAATGTAGAAGGAATGGTGGCAATGGTGGTGGGAGTAAAGAGGAACAAACAAAGAATATGCGATAGATATCACTAGAGGTTAGTAAGGAAATGGAAACATAGTAGTAGTGTACAAGTTCCTGGGCTCAACCAGATTGCTGCCATGTTGATTTTAATTTTCAAACTTAATATTCTCCTTCTTTTTCACTACCTATCTATTCAATATGCTTATTGGCCACCGTCTATCTATTTATTTTATTTTTTTGTAACCGTCTATTTCATCATTTTATTCTCTCTCACTCCAATTTTTCCTTCTCTCACTCTCTCTTATTTATTACTCAATTACTTTTGTTTTTGTCATTACCATTTTATTTTTCATTACTATTTTTTATTTTCTAAAGAGGCATTTTTTGTGTGTATGTGTGTCCCGGATACATTTAATCTTTTTATTATATCTATTTAAATATATATCTACATATTTTATTATTATTCATTTATTTATATAGTCTTGGAGGGCCAGTTCACTTTTCTTGTGTTCCAGTTACGCCTAATCTCTTTATTTTATTTATTTATTTATCTATTTATTTATTTTTTTATTTTTTCATTTATCTATTTATTTATTTTTATTTTTATTTTTATTCTATTTGGAGGGACAGTTCACATTTTTGTTTCCTAGTTACTCCTCGTCATTTGTTTTCTGAGGGCTAGCTGTTCAATTTTTATTTTCCCGGTTACACCTCATTTTTTTTTTTTCCATCGCCTTTTAATAGTAGCATAATAGTATGTACAGAGTTTTACACAGTTTTGTCTCTGTCCACATAAGATCTTTTAGCTACGTTATTTTATTCATTATCCATTATATGTAAATAAGTTATAGGGAACCAGTTATTCTGTTTGGTTCCCTCATAGTTAGTTGTTAGTTCATATAGTTATTATTTATTTCTAGTGTTGTTATTTTTCTCCAAATATCTTTTGCTCAATTCATTAGTAGTTCTTTTATTATTGGTATATTAGCTATATCAGGGAATTTTATGTTATAAATGAATCTTAATGCCTTATTCTGAATTATTTGAAGTGAATTTATTAAGTTAGAATTTTTCATGGCTACTTGTGGAATTGGTGGATATTCTATTACTGATCTCATTAATGCTAAATGTATTTTTTTCTTATTTCTTGAAGTAAGTCCATTAAATTTGTATAATCTAGTAAGAATGTAGTTTAATTTATTAATGTTATCTGATATAAAGGTTTTATAACCTGTTCTGGTTATATTCAGCCAAGTACAGTACCTTCTGTTGTATACTCATATAATTCACCATCTGCCACTACTGGAGCTGAGGACAGTTTGTTCTGCCTAGAGACCCTATATAGATATATATAGGGTTTCTAGTTCTACCTAAAGGTATTATTTTGAATTTAGTTGCATTTGTATGGATTTTCCATATCTTTTCGTAGGTATTTATGATTTCAATAGCGTTTTTTGTGTGCATTGATGACAGTTCTTTTGATATCCCTGGATATGCTACTATTTGTGTGATATCATCTGCAAATACAACATATTCGCTGTATGGTGTAGGTTGTGTCATGTCTGAAGTATATATAAAAAAAAGGGTTGGTGAAACACTTCCACCTTGAGGAACTCCACTTTCTAATTCAAATGATAGTCCCAGGTAATGTCCTATTTGTATGGATATTTGTCTATCCGTTAAATAATCACAAAGAATTTGTTTCAGATATGATGGTAGTGTTGTTCTTAATCTATATATATATATATATATATATATATATATATATATATATATATATATATATATATATATATATATATATATATATATATATATATATATATATATATATATATATATATATCTATATATATATCTATATATATATCTATATATATATCTATATATATATATCTATATATATATCTATATATCTATATATATATATCTATATATATATATCTATATATCTATATATATCTATATATATATATATATATATATATATATATATATATATATATATATATATATATATATATATATATATATATATATATATATATATATATATATATTAAATACTCCGTCTGTCTGTCTGTTTAGCCGCTATGCATGGCCGCATTGTTTGACCTAGAGTAAAAAGTAATACGTCATTTTGATCAGTGAAGCCTGGGAAGCGTCCTCGGTCTACAATTTTTTTTAATGACCATTGGGGGGTTAGGGGGGTTCAATCCCAGTACCCCTGCAGCCCAAGCAGCTGTTATTTAGCCTTAACCGAAATCTCTATGTAAAACACTCTGTCTGTCTGTCTGTCTGTTTAGCCGCTATGCACGGCCGCATCGTTTGACCTAGAGTAAAATGTAATACATAATTTTGATTGATGAAGCCTGGGAAGCGTTCTCGGCTTACAAAAATACTTTTTAACCCCTAAAGACCGGTTGACATGATAGACCGTCTTAAGTAAGGAACCGGGCAGCTGCACCTACCATCACAGCGTTATAGCGCTATTTCGCGTCCTGTACGGCTAGTTTTTCTTGTCGTTGGGCGAGAAAATACACTCACAATATCGATCCGCTACCCACTCAGTCGATTCTGGGACCCCACGATGGCTGGGCGAATTTTAAGTAATTGCCCTTGTCCGAATTTGTGCTCTAACGATCGTAAGACAATACCGTAGTGAATATATGTACGTGAGTGACACCATGATATTCCTACAAGGTTACAAATTATTATTTAGCGTATAGATCATGAAACACGATACATAATGGTAATAATAAGAACAATAACATCACAAACACACCCAGGCAGGGGAGTGATGATAAATATACGTGTTTCCTACGGTACAAATCAGTTTGTTTATCCTTTTCTATGTGACAGTTACACGATGATATATTCCTACAAGTGTTCATATTATTTTTAGTGTTGTAATCATGACATACAATACGAGTGAGTAGACAAGGGAGTTTCGCAGGCAACTGGACACTATAGCCACAGTCGAGTCCACCCGCGCGTACTCACAGACACACTGCTAATTCGCGAGCAAACATGGTCCACTTCAACTCACCCTATCTCCACAACTACTCATCGTACAGCCCTCTCGATGGTAACATTCGATAGAGGAAGAGTTGAAGGTATGTAAGAATCTATATTGAAGTCAGTACACTATATAGGTTAAGAGTGAGAGCGTTGTGAATATAGGGGAAATCGAGGGATTTTGATGCTAGCGGCAGGGTAGAACAGGGAGGCAACTACCCGCCCCCCTTGGTCTGCAGGGGTTAATAAATATAAGAATTGATGACTGTTTGGCAGCATATCTCTTTTCATAAATTTGTCTATAGCAAGACACGGCATCTTCCATCGTCCTGTGAACTTTGGCAAAGCGTTCCACATTTGGGTCTTGATCTTCAAAGACCACCATTGATTTTACTAAGAATTCAAAGGTGCTTGCCATGTTTTTCAGTGTGAACTAAAGTAAGACTACCTCGTCATTTTCATCAGTCTCCATTTGTTTTCCCAGTTCCATCAGATCTTCACTGTTTAATTCTGAATTGTGGGAATCGTGTAGCTCATTAACCCCTAAAAACTACAATTAGATACGACAGCCTTCACCCCCAACCACGAAAACATGATTTTTAAAGTTACTCTATGGTTATTCTTGTTCTTATAGGTTTGTAGACCTTTATTTTACACACCAGAATATTCAAACAAAAGTCTTTTATCTCCACTGGTTAGAGTACAGGAGCACGTCAAAGTCGGAAAATAATATGACAGTTACCCCCCCAAATAACATACGAGGGTGTATGCATGTGTTATGCATATTTATAATGCGTATATGCATAAGTATGTGTACCTCGATGCGTGCTTGCGTGTTTGTGTATGTAAAACGAGCATATAAATGCACTGAAATAGACAGAAAAGGCAACATACAAGTCATTTTTGCATACAACTGTGCATACCTGTGATAACGCTAATGCATGCATGCACAATGTATGGAAGTGTTTGAAAGTGTGTTAAACTAATGTCCAATAGCTAATAAGATCTATGGGAGGCAGAGAGAGGGAGAGGGAGAGGGAGAGTATGAGAGGCCACGAGTGATGGTATTGGCTCAGATAACACCGAGTGGGTAAGGATGTACTATGGCCACACCCACCTCCACTAATTTAAAGGGGGGAGAGTCAGTCAATCTCGACCAATAGGAGGTGCAAGGGAAGGTGAAAATCTTACCACATGCCTCCCGATTTCTTAAATTTTTATCATGAAGTAGGGCTTAGAAACTAGAAGTTAACGGGGCCACCACCTTTATTATTAATATAACCAAATTTTTCTCATTTGTTTTATGTCTTTACAATGTTATTTAAAAGCTCATAAATACGTTTGTACTTGTTTTTTCGAATGTTCTTTGATAATGACCGTATATGTCTTAGGGTGAAGATATACTTGTGGTACATGTAATTAAACATGTAATATACAATAAATTCTTATATGAATGTTCTTAATGGTCGCGTCATCTTTGGTATATATGTGTATAAAGGGCAAATTCGTTTAAGGGGGTTACGAGCACATTCACAGGAAAAAGGTATTATAGTCATAATATGGAAAGATATTTAGTTATATACAAAGAAAATAATCTTTATATTAATTGAAATTTACCATTGAATGCTCATATACGTTTATCTACTCTATATAACTATATATCTACAAACTTTACTAAAGCAAGAAATGCGTAGTTTTTATTAGGATGAATGCCGATCATAATTGACTACAACCTTATAATGCTACATGTTTATGCAAAAGGAGACTATCGTAAAGTCATAAATAATATTTTAAAGTCAAATTAGTCCGTGTATCAGCCGTTAAATGAAAAAGACTAAGCACAAGCATTATCACAAAGTAGAATTATCATAAGCCCGTACTCTCTGGTTTCTGGGGTGGCTGGGGTATGAGCAAACATAAACAAACTGGATGTTCTGCGCCTCTGTTGCCATTCTTATGGTTTTAGGGCCACATTGGGCTACTTTGCGAATGACTGCTGACGCGTAAATTGTTCATGTACGACCTTTGAATAATCCAAATCGCACATTAATCTTCACAAAATATGAATTTTCAAGAATGAATTACAATATAATGACGTATATACTGAGAATTTGTTCTTTCTCTGGCCACTGGTTGGGCTACTTTTGCACGTGTTACAACCAGGACGTTGAAAACTCTTATACAGTTAAAAGTAATTATTCAATTCCAGGCTCTAGTCCTACGGCTATAACAATAAGTTGAATTAATAAAGAATTTGAAACACTTTAGATAATATGATGTAAATAAAGACAATAAATGACAAACAACTAGACATCTTATAACTATAAACCTAACCTATACATATACAAGAATAACTGGTGAGACACAAGAGAAAATAACAGAACATATATAATAAACGATACGTCTGTGAATGCAGACGGAATACTGGCAGGCACTCGTAATGGTGGTGTTAACGAGTGTGTAGGCTGAGAGGAGGTGGATGGAGGAAGAGGACCCGGACAGGGTGAGTGGGGCCTTGATACTGACTGTGTGTCTTAACGACGACTGGAAGTCATGAACCCCCGAACCCAACTCCATAGTGAGTTCGGATGTTTTTGGACAAGATCGGTAGTGGTAATTGAAGGTAGTTTGGAAGTCGATTGGTGTAGAGAAGAGGGTAGTAACAGCCCCCCTGCCAAAGACCTCCGCAGGGCTTGTCCGTAGGAGGTTATAGAGGGTTACGGGAAAGGGTGTCCGCGATGAGGTTGTCAGCTCCCCTATTATGCCGAACTTCTAGATGATAAGGTTGTAGTGCCAACGCCCATCTTAATATTCTTTGATTTGAAGTTTTCATTTTCTGGATAAAGGCCAGGGGGTTATGGTCCGTGTACACCTGAACCTTGTGTGGAGCCGTCTGTACATAACACTCAAACTTTTTGATGGCTAGTATGAGTGCCAGGGCCTCCTTTTCGATGGTGGAATACTTGGCCTGATGTGGTTTCAGTTTGGCCGAAAAGAAGGCGACAGGATGTAGTATAAATGAGGTGACTGTTGGCTGCAGGAGTACCGCTCCAACTCCTACTCCACTGGCATCCACTTGGAGATTAAATGGTTGGTCGAAATCTGGAGTTTTTAGTACTGGCTTGGACGTGAGGAAGGTTTTGAGTTTGTTGAAGGATTCTTCGCAGGCAACTGTCCACTTGAAAGGTGCCTTAGGACTGGTGAGCTGGGTTAGAGGAGCTGCGATGGTTGCAAAATTGACACAGAATCTTCGGTAATAACCCACCATTCCAAGAAACCTCATCACTTCCTTCCTGGTTCTGGGAATGGGAAAGGCAAGAATTGCTCTACTGTTGGCTTCTTTAGGTCGAAAGCTGCCTCCTCCCACCACGTGTCCTAGATAGGTGACAGTGCCTCTTCCAAACACAGACTTCCTCAGGTGGATGGTCAATCCCGCATCTCGTAATCGTTGAAAGAGGTCGTTCAGGCGGGAGAGATGTTCTTCCCAACTGTCGGCCACCACCACCACAGAGTTTATCATCCTTTGGAAGGTAGAAGGGGCGTTAGTTAACCCGAAAGGTAGAGCCCAAATGTTGTGATAAAGGCTGATAATTTTCGGGCCCTCTTTGTGAGCGGGACCTTGTAATAACCTTTCTGAAGGTCTATTGTACTTATATACTTTGATGAACCTACTTGACCTAATAATTGTTCAATTAAAGGTAATGGAAAAGCATCCCTGACAGTGACTTCGTTAAGTTTCCTGTAATCAGTGCACATTCGATAAGAGTTGTCCGGTTTAGGAACTAATAAACATGGAGCTGCCCTAGGAGATATGCTAGGTTCAGCTAAATGATGCTCTAAGAGGTACTGAACTTCCTTCTTTAGAATGGCAGTTTTAGCAGGATTTAGTTTATATGGTGCAAGCCTAATGGGAGCTTTGCATTTTTCTGTAAGGGAGATGTCATGAGAAATGATAGTTCACAAACCCAGACGATCAGCTGTGATTTTATGATACTTTGACAACAGGGACTTAATATCTTTGCAGAAGGAGTTTTCTTGTTCTGAACAATAGGATTGAAAATCTGAGAAAAGGCGACGTTGGGGAAAAATCCATTGGAGGTTGGGAGGTCCACAGTAAGGATATTTTCTCCATCAGTTTCCTCATCAATCTCCTCCTCGGCAGTCACTGTCTGGGGAACCATCGTCACACATAGAGCCACCACTGGTTCCCGTGGCTTGTCACTTGATGTTCTGGAGAGATAATTGCGATTGAGATTAATATGAACCAATTGGGACTTTTTCCGCCTATCTGGCGTTTCTAATACATAGTTGAGAGGACTGAGCTTTTCTTTGATAACATAAGGTCCAAGGCATCATGGTTCGCCTCTCATATGGCAAACAAGTGCCATCCAATTGAGTGTCCCAGCTTGTTCCAACCTCATGACAATATTTTCTCAACATTGTTTTAATGGTTTGGTGATATCTCTCCAGACACCCCTGATATTGAGGGTGGTAAGCAGAGGAAGTGAAATGTTTTATCCCCTACTCTGCCAAGACCTGTTGGAACATATTACTGGTGAAATTAGTCCCTTGGTCAGACTGAATGATTTTTGGAACTCCCATTGATGTGAAAAGATGTAGAAATGGTTTTACAATTGATTTAGTTGTTATTGATCTAAGAGGAAAAGCTGCAGGATAGCGGGTAGCTGGATCAACAACCGTTAGGATGTATTGATTTTTCTGTTTACTTACAGGCAAGGGTCCTACACAATCTATAATTATCTTTTCAAATGGCTCAGTAATGATAGGGATGGTTTTGAGAGGAGCAATAGGAATTGGTCTATTTGGCTTTCCCACGATCTGGCAAATATGACAGGTCCTCACAAAGTCAGAGATATTCTTTCTAATTCCCGGCCAGTAGAAATGTGCTAACACCTTAAGATAAGTCTTCCTCATACCAAGATGTCCTGCATATCCATCATGGGCTAATTTCATTATGCTATTGCGGACAGAATAGGAGACAACAACTTGGTGAGTTTCTGACCAGGCATCTCTGTCTGAGTGGTATGGGGGTCTGTAGGCTCTCATTTGAAAACCATCCTGATGATAATAATTAGGTAATGTATTCCCTTCGGATTTGTCATCAGCAATGGTGATCAACTTAGCTAGTGAGGGATCACGTTGTTGAGCGGTGATCAGTTCCTTTTCAGAGAAATTGGTGTTAATTAAATCCTCTGGGACAAATGAAGGAGGGTTTAAGGAAGGGAGAAAGGAGGGTGACTCGGTGAGTTTTGCTTGGGATCGGGTGACAGCACAAGCTGGAAATAAAGAGGGAGTGGTTTCATCCACACTGGAGGTTGGGCTTTCCTCTAGGGGAGATTCTACAGTATTTACTGGAGGAAGTACAGAGGATCCTGCCAGGTCGTTTCCCAATAGAAAATGCACTCCTTGCACAGGTAATGTCTCACTGACTGCAACACGAACAAGGCCATTGATAAGAGGACATTGTAAGTAAATTTCAGCTAGTGAATAAGAATAACTACTGGTCAGGTCAGAAACTGCCACTTTCTCTCCTGTATACGTCTCCGCTATATTCGAGAAGACACTTGACAAGACAATACTCTGTGCACAAGCTGTATCTCTAAGGATATTAATGGGATCCTTCGACTCATCAACAATCGAAGCAACTCCTGGGAAAGTGAATGGTTCAAACAAGGCATGTATCGGGCCTGGGATATTAGTGGCAGCAACGGGTCTTGGATGGTTGATGGGTTGTCGATTGGGATAATGAGGTGGGTGAGAGGCAAGACATCCTGGATCAGGACAATTTCCAATATGATGGCCTGTTCTTCTACACTAATTGCATTGTTTTCCTGACCGTGAATAAGATCCATGCCCCCAGTACTCACCAACCTGTCTCGAGAAATAACTATCAGGGGACGGCCTTACAAATTTTCCTCCTCCACGACTCCACGAATCCACCATTAGTGCATGTGTATCTGCCAGCTCCGCTGCATGACCCAACTCTGTCTCACTTTTCTCCTATATATGTCTCACCAGGAAATAGGGCAATTTGGTTTTCCACTCTTCCAGAACAATAAGGTTGACAAGCTCTGGAAAAGTTGTAATATTTTGTGAATTTAGCCATTTTTTACAAACCCTAAGCTTTTCGTTGGCGAATTCCACATATGTTTGATGAAAAGTTTTTGTCAGGGATCTAAAACGTTGGCGATAACCATCCGGTGTAATCGCATAAGCATATCGAATTTGCTGTTTGATATAATTATAATCCTCAGGTTGCTCTAAGCTGTTGTACACTCGTTGAGCCTTTCCTATGAATTTAGGAGCGAGCAGAGATATCTTTTTTTCTTCCGATCATCCGTGTTTCTCAGTTATTCTCTCAATAGAATTGAAGAAACCATCCACACCATCTTCATTAATATTAGGAACAAGACTAGAGAGATTTCCAAAATGTAATTCAAGCTGTTTTTCTTGTATTTCAAGTTCCCTAGCTTTAAACTGCGAATCATTGTTGATTTCCCTATCTAATTTAAGTTTTTCTACTTGAAGCTTCTCTCTTTCAATCTCCCTTTCAACCTCCAACTCCATTTGTTTCGTTTTGAATTGATTCTCCCTTTCAAACACCAACTCCATTTGTCTCGTTTTGAGTTGAGTCTCCCTTTCATTCTCCCTTTCAACCTTTTCTACCTGAAGCTTCTCTTTTTCAACCTCCCTTTCAACCTGAAGCTTCTCTTTTTCAACCTCCAACTCCATTTGTCTCGTTTTGAGTTGATACTCTAGCTTCATTGTTTCTAGTTCCAACTGGTTTACAGCACCAGGACTCTCATGTTCGATTAAATTTACTGAATCTTGAGTCTCACGAGACTGGTCATGGGGATAAACTAGCTGTTCCACTGATGATGAACGGGGACGAAAACCAGCTGGTGTCAGTTCCTCCATGGCAGAAGCTTCTACAACTCCTGATTCAACTAAGGCCTCGACCACTACATTCTTAATTACTTCTTTTGTCATGGTATAATGAATAGTCACTTGATAGTGCTGTGCTAACCTCTTCCAATCCTCTTTCTTCAGCCATCCTTTTAATTTCTCTTTAAAAGGATTAAGAATGAAATCTTCTAGATTGAATATCTGCGACATAATGAGAATATAATGATTCCAAGATACCCACGATAGTATGGTTCAACCAGTCACAAACCAACTGAATAGGGGATTTCTCTTATTTTAGAGAATGCCTCCTACTGATCAAGACAACGGGACAACGCACGTCTTGAAAAAAAAAAAAAAAAAAAAAATGCTAATAAGCGACACAGGACTATTGTCTCAGTGTGATACAGGATTATTATTACCTATCATCTCTGTGTGAGAAAAGGATAAACGCGATAGTATGGTGATAATGATACGACCAGTCGAGGACAACCGGAATAGACCTCAGAATCTACCCCTGCTGTGACCAGACCTATCCGTTTATGAGTACCTACAATGTGTAGTGGAAGGGAAGAGAATATACTCGAGAGAGTATCTGTGGAGTCAAGACACCCACTGGATAATTGTATAAGAGACACGGAATAAATGGTACACTCTGATTATATATATGATTGACTAGACACTTGTCCGATACTGATTCATGTGAAACAGACGCAAAACCAATACCCTCTGTTTGATACAGTTTTTAGAGCAACTGGAACCCTTAACAAGAGAAAAACTGTATGTCCACTCACCTCCTTCCTACTACCATTTAACCAATACCAAATCAATGAACTACCCAACAAGAATTTAAATTGGTTGACTCCTACAACACACACGTATCCTGGCGAGGTCGCCAATTGTTACAACCAGAACGTTGAAAACTCTTAAACAGTTAAAAGTAATTATTTAATTCCAGTCCCTATTCCTATGGCCATAACAATAAGTTGAATTAATAAAGAATTTGAAACATTTTAGATAATATGATGTAAATAAAGACAATAAATGACAAACAACTAGACATCTTATAACTATAAACCTAACCTATACATATACAAGAATAACTGGTGAGACACAAGAGAAAATAACAGAACATATATAATAAACGATACGTGTGTGAATGCAGACGGAATACTGGCAGGCACTCGTAATGGTGGTGTTAACGAGTGTGTAGGCTGAGAGGAGGTGGATGGAGGAAGAGGACCCGGACAGGGTGAGTGGGGCCTTGATACTGACTGTGTGTCATAACGACGACTGGAAGTCATGAACCCCCGAACCCAACTCCATAGTGAGTTCGGATGTTTTCGGCCAAGATCGGTAGTGGTAATTGAAGGTAGTCTGGAAGTCAAGTGGTGTAGAGAAGAGGGCCGTAACAATATATATATATATATATATATATATATATATATATATATATATATATATATATATATATATATATATATATATATATATATATATATATATATATATATATGTAATATAAAAGTTTTAAAATGACCAATGGAGGGGGGGAGGTTCGATCCCCGGTACCCCTGGCAACTCAGGCCTTGCTATTTAACCCCTAAAGGACCGGGGGTAGTGAAATTATTGTGCCCGCCAGGACCGGGAGTTGAGCGAAAAACACGTAAAATAGTCTGTTTTCGCATGCTTTGTACTCCTAAGCTACAACGAACGAGTGAATTATTTTAGTACCACGAGAACGGGCAACTCTTCCTCTTTCGATTGGTACCAATGGAAAGTCTGTAGCTTTAATGGTTACAGAATTACGACGAGTTAAATGAGGTACTGTCGCCGTACGCTGAGCGCTAGTGTTTGGGTGGGTGCGCTGACCGTGGCGAGGTAGAGTAGAATATAGGGGTAGGAGCATGTCGGCTAAGCCACTCACCACCACACTCGGACATAACAAGATCTATAATTCCTCAATTTTACCCTAGAAAAGACAGTGTGTACTCAGTCTGAGCATCCCATCCTACTATAAACCAATGTAGCCAACGTCTGCAGTAAAAAAAAAATTGGGAAAATTCCTTAACCTTGGGAAATTTTAGCAACCCGTCATATGCCGGGCACGGTCCTTTAGGGGTTAATCGTGGCTGTTACAATGCCACCTTCTTCTGAGGGAGACAAAACTTTATGACCTAATATAAATTGATATAATAAAGTGGAACCATTGGCTTAATGACCTTTGACTATATGTCACTGGTTGATAGCCAATAAATCTAACAAGGCAAGGCACCAAGGCGACAGTCTTCCAGTGTTCCTATCTCTGAGCTGACCACTTCCACTTCCACTTATATTTTCTACTTCACACGGTGGCTGAGGCTACTCCTCTGTACGTGTGTCGTTTACTTTTGTACTAGAGAGCAGAGCATTGTTATTTACAGTAAATTAATATTAGTCAATTCCCGACATCCCGAACCTGAGAAAAACTGCCACTTTTCCCCAGATAAAATAATTGTTAACAACAAAGTTGGGGAAGTCCTCGGTCGGTGATCTCTTTCCCGCATGATTTCATCCTCATAAAAATGTATAATTAGAGGTGAAAAACTTTTCTGATTGCTCTCCTTTTTTTTAACATAGGGCATTGTTCTTTCAAAAACATAGTGTTATTTTGTTTTAAGTCAAAATGTTATTAGTATAAATGTTATTAGTTCTGCCAACCCCTGTACTATTTTATGCTTGTAATTGCTGTTTTACTGTATGTTGCACACCAATGCTTATCAATGATGTTAATATAATTACTGAATAATAACATCTTAAAGTGCAAACGTACGATGTATCAGTAATTATCGCGGGGAAGATTTTACAAAATACATCTAACTCGGCCAACACTCTGTTCCCCAACTTCCATATTAAAACCGCTGGCGATCACACGCAACACTTCAGTTAGTGACCCCGGGAATTGTGTTAACTATAATATATTTCTAATTGTATTGTATTGTATATATTATGTGTATAAACTCAAGTAACTTATTTTGTGAATTGATCATTCTTGTTCTTTAATATAATACCTAAATTACAGACTTTACTTTACTTATTGACCATCAACAATATAGTAGGTTAAATCTACAGTGTTGTGTTAACATACCTTTAAACAAACTCAAACAAGTAAAACAAATGGAACCAATCATAATATCACCTTCCTGGAGGTGGTAATTATTAACAAGGAAATATATTAATGATTAGTATTGTATTGTTCCATTGTTATAAGTAAATATGGAAACTGGTGGTAATTTATTCATTGAGAGAGTTAGTTAAAGGTTTGATTCTCTTGTTGGTGAAGGTCTCTAGAGATTCTTGTAAATTATGTCATCAAACAGATCCCCTATGAGTAACATTGAAGGCATCTGTTTTCTGGCATAGTTAATTGCTTCATTTAATTTGTACCGATTTGTCAGTCTAGAATTATTAGTGAGATTTTCCTGTATCCAGTATCGTATGATATTATTATCTCGCCTTCATACAGTTAGAACCTCTTGTTTGAAAGAGGCATGGCAGTGTTTCATGTTGTGGTTCATTTGAGTAGTTATCGTTTCTCTTTCATTAGACTTCTTTAGGTTTTGTTGGGGTTATAGAGGGAGAGAAGGATGGGGGAAAGGGATTCGGAGATAGAGTATGAAAGTGATAAAGAATGAATATATGAAAAGATAGAGCTACAGTAGATGGAATGTGGACAGACGGAAAGGAAGAGAATGGGAGGGAGGAAAAGAAAAAATAAGAGGAAAGGAAGAAGGGAGGGAATCAAAGTGACGGAAGGAAGGAAAGGAAAGGAGGGACGAGTAGAAAGGGAGGGGAAAAGGGAAAAGGTGAGCAAATGAAATCAAGGAGAATGAAGAGGAGGGAGGGGTATGAAGGGAGGATTAGAAGGGGGAAGAAGAGGGAGGAAAGAGGTTAGTGGTTGATGTGAAGATATTCTATCATGATCCTGAGGGACTTATTTCCTGATCTGGGAGTGAAGAATATTTGAACAGGGAGTGTGTGTGTATGTTTTATTGTTTTCTGTGTGTGATCAAATGGTGTTGCTGGTGCTTCAGTATATAATTATAGTGTTGATGAGCGTGCTTCAGTATGAACGTGGTGTTACTTCAGTGTTGTGGTGGTGAGAGGGCTTCAGCATGGTACCATGGAAGGAGAGCCATTATGACCCCTTCATCGACCACCACTGGGCCATAAACACATTCAGTATATGGCTGCCCCCCCCCCATGCCCCCCACACAGACCTTCCCCACCTCCTGATCAAGTGTAATTTCAACTCTTTTTTTTTAGTTCTTTATGTGTTCATCAGTGTGTTGTTTTGTGTGAATGGATAACAGTCGTGTTTACATTCTGTCAGATGTTTATTTACAGACACAGAACGAACAAATTGCACTGAAACCAACCAGATTTTTTTTTTCTTAGCTAGATCATTTTTTTCTGATGGGATTTTGTCCTTGCGGTTTTGTCGTAGGGTGATTGTTGTAGTGGTTTTGTTGCAAGGGTCTTATCGCGGGGGATTTGTCTAACGGGGTTTGTCTCAGTGGTTTTGTCTCAAGGGGTTTGTCGCAGTGATTTTTTTTCTCAAGGGCTTTGTCACAGTGGTTTTGTCTCAAAAGCTTTGTCGCAGTGGTTTTGTCTCAAGGGGTTTTGTTTCAAGGGGTTTGTGTTGGGAGTTTATCATGGAGGCTTTTGTCTTAGTGGTTTTGTCTCTGGAGGTTTATGTAAGAGGGTGTTAATTTTAGCCTATACACTCCCCTCCATCTACCCACACAATAGTTATGACACCTTCTATTTGGTCCCGGATTCACCTTTCATCCTGTATCTTGGTTTTAGTATTCAATGGAAAGTAAAAAAGTTGCCACAGCTCCAGTCACACACCCGTAGTTTAAAAAAAATTGAGGGCCCTTACTGGAGCTCTATGAACCCTCCAAACTACTGCAGGCAACACATTCCCTGTTCGAAACACTGAAGCGTTTTGTGGCCTGGATTATTTGGAGGGTTCATAGAGCTCCAGTATTTTTAGTTTTAAAACTACAGGTGACAGCCCCAGTCACAGCCCCAGCCCCAACCCCAGCCCCAACCTCAGTCCTAGTCCCAGCCCCAGTCCCAGCCCCGGACTCAGCCCCAACCCCAGTCCCAGTTCCATCGCCCCTCCCTCCTCACCTCATAAAAACTTAATACCCTTTGTGGTTAATTGCCTTAATGACGTTTAGGTTGGGTGATCTGCATAAATTCAGGGCATTTTGTGTAATTAAATATCGTATTGATGAATTTGGAGCAAAGGATTTTCCAAACTATTCCCTGACATACATACATTGATTGGTAACATCTCTCTTGAGTATATTATTATATTGGGCCTGTTTCTTAGCATAGTTTAGATATATTTACACACATACACACACACACAGATTGACGGTTAGACTGATGGATGAATTTACGGGTGAATTGATGGATGAATTAATGAATGAATTGACGGTTGGATTGATGGATGAATTTACGGGTGAATTGATGGATGAATTGACGGTTAGACTGATGGATGAATTTACGGGTGAATTGATGGATGAATTAATGAATGAATTGATGGATGTTTTGATGGATGAAAAAGTGACACAAATTTGTCTATTTTCAGCCAATCATTGGTAATGCTAGAATACTTGTTAGGTAAATTTAGTATCTGCTGTGGAAAACAAATTATAATATAGAGAGCTGTTCATCTCATGTTGTTTTGGAAGATAGATAAACACTCCTTTACAAAATACTCTATATACAACCACTCCCTCCACTCATTTACATCTACACAACCATTCTCAATTATCTACACATACTGTATATACAACCACGTCCCTCCACTCATCTACATCTACACAACCATTCTCAATTATCTACACATACTGTATATACAACCACGTCCCTCCACTCATCTACATCTATACAACCATTCTCAATTATCTACACATACTGTATATACAACCACTCCCTCCACTCATCTACAGTACATCAACCTACAATAGTAACGCCTGAAAATTGCTTCAGTATTCATTTTCTTTCTAACCTGTTCATAAAAGAAAATGTTATTATATTCATGCTCCAACTAAAGATAAATTAATAAAACTTGATGATGGATTCACCTACCCATGTTCAAATTCCAGTTCAAGTTCAAGTTGTGGGTCCCTCAGAGCCGCTCATGGCCAGAATAATATGCATGAGTCCCTCAGAGAGCCGCTCTTGGCCAGAATAATATGCGGGGATTGTGCGGGGGAATTTAGGGATCTAGGGGAGGATTAGGAAGTGGGTTAGGAGAAGGGTGGATTGGGTCAGGGATTGCAGATCGATGATTAGGATTGGGGAGGTAATGATTGGTGATCCTATTTCTAAACGTTTCAAGAGTGGGGCTATAAACGACGTAAGATGGGAGATGATTCCACTCTTGAATGTATGTATGATATTTGAAGTTGTGGTTACCTTTATATATGTGTCTTTGTCTATGTCAGCTAACTTGTTTGTGATTTTGTATATCATCTCTTGTCTGTGTATCTACTGTATCTTCGTGTTACCAATTGATCTAGTTTTGTGTCTTGTTTAAGCAAAATGATTGATGTAGTGTGTTTGTAATCACAACTAGCCCATCTTTCAGTTTTGCTTTGTGCAGACTCTAATTTATTGATACTATTGTTAGTGTGTGGATCCCAGACGGTGTCGCAGTACTCTAAGTGCGGCCCAACGAAAGTGTTATAAACAATAATTTTGATGTCTGTGTTACACCTGTCTGGTCTAAATGTCATCTGCCACTTGACTTCCCAATCTTCAAGTCCAGTTAAGTTGTCATGTAGTCGAAGGCAGTCATTCCTATATTTAATTGGTTTGTAAACTAAGCTATCGTCTGCAAAGGTCTAGTGGTAGAGAATAGTGAGAGTGGGAGGTCATTAATGTATGAAAGGAAGAGAAGGAGACCCAGGATAGGACGTCTTATTATTGTTCACAGGTTCCTGGTAACCCCTTTGTCAACAGCCTGGACACGTAGTACCATTATCCCCATCCCTAAACCCAACTCTACTGACTTCAGTCTTCTATCTCTCACTTCCTCTGTGTGTAAAGTGATGGAGAGGATATTACTTACTCGTCTCCGTCACCTCACTGATGATCATCTATCTCCTAATCTCTTTGGGTTCCTCCCAGGTCGTAGCTCACACCACTGTTTTGTGAACTTTTCTCTCACTTGAAGTCATCTTCATGTAGGCCTACAGTTTATATTGATTTTAAAGCAGCCTTTGATGTGGCCAACCGAGAATAAATACTAGTTGAACTTACATCATTAGGAGTCTCGAGAACTATTGTTTCAGTGGATTGAGAGCTACCTCTCTGGTAGACACTCGTGTTTTATTTTCTGAGTCTGTCAGTGACTATCTACCATTAAATTTTAACCTCGGTACTCCACAAGGCGGAGTACTTAGTCCATTTCTCTTTAACATTCTCATGCACAGACCTTTTTGCCTTTTGGGTCCCTTCTCACTTTCGTCTCTCATAGTCATCTATGCAGATGATATTTACGTCAGAGCTCACAATCCTATCACACTACAGCGTCTCCATAACTTTGCTGGTGCCGCCACATCCTGCAGACTCATCATTAATACTACCAAGACTAAGCTTCTAGCTCGCTCTTCCTCAACCAAACTTGCATGTAAGACCTTAACCCTGCTTGGCAACAACCTCAATGTTGTCTAGGATTACATTTACCTCGGGATTTCTATCTCCTCACTCAGTAACCCCTCCTCATACATATCTCAGCTACATGATAGGTTGTGAGCTAGACTTCACCACCTCTGCTCCATTACATCAGGCCCAAGAGGCGTCAGTATTCCCATTGATCGGTCATTTTATATAATGGATGTAAGATCTCTTTTTTATTATCATGGACTTCATTTGTCTCTCCTCCCTTCGACCTTGCTTAAACCTCTTGACAAAACTTAAAATAAAGCTATATGTATCATCTTACACTGTCCCAGATCAACTCGAATAGTCAGAATGCTTACTGAACTCAACCTTTCTCCTGTTATTAACAAAATATGATATGTTAGGTATCTGTTGTGGCACACAATGTCTGCCAACTGCTCCCTCTCCCATTACCAATTTTACTCCACTTTTAATTATGGTCTTCTCTGACTACACTAAACTAGAGCAGGTCAAGCAAAACAACTTCCCTGGCCTAGCATCTTGGATTCACAGAATCCGTTCAACACTTTACCCAGCTCTGCATTTAATGGGCAGGGATCCTAGTGATATTCGTCATGAACTACTCACACCACTTCACACCTACTCATTATCTGTAGTTTGGACTAGTCTCTCCAACTATCACATACACACCTCATAATAAACATAAGGACCGTCCGCCACTCCTTACACAATTTTCCATACTGCAAATACTCTCAGAAGCCTCCAAGCAATTTCCTGCCCCTCTACTTCATGTTTACACTTATTGACGACTGGTAAAGCTTGGACTGCCTGCATTGCATGTATTCAACTCTGGCTCTCCTACCTTCTCAACGTCACATTGCCTCCCTGACTTGAGTAGCAGTACCCAGTGTGAACTGTCGTCCATAATTTCAGTACCTGTCTACCTCAGTGACCACTGAAGGAATATCTGGTCTCATTATCAGCAACTCACAGGCAGCCTTATCCCTTATTCGTAGTCCTCCATCCCACCACACCCTTCTTATCTCCTCCCTACAACACCATATCCCTCTTGTCACCACCCTTGGCCTTTGTGTTTCTTTCCTCTGAATCCCTGATTAATTAGGTCATAACCCACACCACCAGGTAGATAGACTTGTCAAAACTACTGTCACCTGTCCCAACCTACTATACACCTCCCAATCACCAAGAGTTTACTAAGAAGAATTCTGTGTGATAAAACACGAGAGGACTTGGAACTCCGTACTGACACTGAACGACATAACAGTTTCTGTATCCTTCACTATGACACCTGTATGGTAGAAGTCACACCATTAATCACTGTTGTGACGTAGCCATTGACAATTACTTTATAATCTTTATTATTTATTATATCACTATTTTCTTTGGCAACATTATTACTCACAGCAGTTTTGTTTATAAACAGGGTGATTCAACATTCCATGCATTAAATTGAATGATGACCTGTTTGGAAATTTATAAGCAAAATGTCTCTGTGATAAAATGTGGAATTATACAGAGTTTAGCTGTTACAATACATTTTATGATACTGAACGAATTGCACTCTTTATGTACCTTTCTGTAGAAGCCTAAATCGGTTTCAGTTTGTTGTGGTGTCTCATGTGTGTATCTGTATGTGTGTTTTTGTGTGTATATATATATATATATATATATATGTGTGTTTTTTTGTGTGTATATATATGTGTGTATATGTGTGTGTCTGTGTTTGAATATGTTTATGTATAGTAGGCGGTGGGAGTGAAGTCGCCTCCTCTGCCCTGATGGGACCCACGCTGTTCAGGGAATGGTGTCGTGGGGCTGAGGTGGGTGGGTTAGGTCTTTTTCAGCCCGTTGTAAAATTCGTCTATTATTAATTTTTCATATCATCATCAACGTTCCCCAGAGCATATTAATTAAAGGTAATTAAGGATCTTAAAAAAATATATCATACTTTTGGTTCATTGGAACACCTTCATTCCTCCAAAGTCTGCCAGGAAACAGGACTATAGTGTACCAACAAATAATGATGGCCTCTTTCTTGTTGCTGGGAATAGTTTGGTATGCCAGGAAACAGGACTATAGTGTATCAACAAATAATGATGACCTCTTTCTTGTTGCTGGGAATAGTTTGGAAGAATCAGTAGCACCAGATTTACCAATACTATACTGCCCCCTTAACTACGTGTTAACTATGAACCAACTCATAATGAAGCATCTCATTAGAGTCAGTATTAACTAATAACTAACTCATAATGAACCATCTCATTAGAGTCAGTATTAACTAATAACTAACTCATAATGAACCATCTCATTAGAGTCAGTATTAACTAATAACTAACTCATAATGAAGCATCTCATTAGAGTCAGTATTAACTAATAACTAACTCATAATGAAGCATCTCATTAGAGTCAGTATTAACTAATAACTAACTCATAATGAAGCATCTCATTAGAGTCAGTATTAACTAACAACTAACTCATAATGAAGCATCTCATTAGAGTCAGTATTAACTAATAACTAACTCATAATGAAGCATCTCATTAGAGTCAGTATTAACTAATAAGAATTAACTCATAATGAACCATCTCATTAGAGTCAGTATTAACTAATAAGAATTAACTCATAATGAAGCATCTCATTAGAGTCAGTATTAACTAATAAGAATTAACTCATAACAAACCATCTCATTAGGGTTAGTGCTTACTAACAACTAACTCATAATGAATAATTTTAATAGGGTCAGTAATAAAACAAATATTAACTAATTTTGAAACATTTTATTAGGGTGAGTGCTAACTAATATTGAAACATTTTATTAGGGTGAGTGCTAACTAATATTGAAACATTTTATTAGGGTGAGTGCTAACTAATATTGAAACATTTTATTAGGGTGAGTGCTAACTAATATTGAAACATTTTATTAGGGTGAGTGCTAACTAATATTGAAACATTTTATTAGGGTGAGTGCTAACTAATATTGAAACATTTTATTAGGGTGAGTGCTAACTAATATTGAAACATTTTATTAGGGTGAGTGCTAACTAATATTGAAACATTTTATTAGGGTGAGTGCTAACTAATATTGAAACATTTTATTAGGGTGAGTGCTAACTAATATTGAATAATTTTATTCGGGTCAGTGCTAAGAAAAAATCCAATAATATGTGAATAATACCATACACCCAAAAGAATAGTATTATTCAGTCGAATCAAACATGGCCAAATTCATTATTATTATAAATGTGCAGAAAAGAAACATATAACCTAATTGTCTCTCACCTTAAGGACCCAATGATCGTGTATGAGAATTGAAGGCTTTTAATTCCTCCTATCAATGCTATGAAACAACCTCCTTCCATAATATAGAGAATTGAAGGCTTTTAATTCCTCCTATCAATGCTATAAAACAAGCTTCTTCCATAATATAGAGAATTGAAGGCTTTTAATTCCTCCTATCAATGCTATGAAACAACCCCCTTCCATAATATAGAGAATTGAAGGCTTTTAATTCCTCCTATCAATGCTATGAAACAACCTCCTTCCATAATATAGAGAATTGAAGGCTTTTAATTCCTCCTATCAATGCTATGAAACAACCTCCTTCCATAATATAGAGAATTGAAGGCTTTTAATTCCTCCTATCAATGCTATGAAACAACCTCCTTCCATAATATAGAGAATTGAAGGCTTTTAATTCCTCCTATCAATGCTATGAAACAACCTCCTTCCATAATATAGGTAGTGTTTCATGGCAGTATATGAAGGACTCATTTACCTCCAATTTTCTGACTACAACACAGGGTCACTTAAGCATACATATAACATGCATCCATTCATGTATACATTCTTATTGACTTGTATACTTATTTAGGCTACATGAATATATACATACATATAGTTGGGGACATATGAAACCCACACACCTGAAACAAGACCCCTCATTGAACATAGGGTAGGATGAAACGCTGTGTGTGTGTGTGTGTGTATGTATATAGATGCGATGAGTCCTATTCTATATGCTTGATAAGAGGCCTGTGGTTTTAAAGTGTACCTGTTTCATTTGTCTACAACTGTATTGTACATAACTCTATATAGGAAACAAATACTGGTTAGTATTGCGAATGACATTATTATACTTTGGAATATTATTTTCTGAGGACACAGTTATTGATAATTTCATTCTTAATGTAAAATGTTTTCCTTCAGTAATAACTATATTGTGTGTGGTTAACCGAGTAGTGGTTTGTGAATATTTAGGTAGCCTAAGTATGTAAGTAAGTATATATGTAAGAGACAAGAGGAGTTAGTAGGTGCATATGTATATCTGTGGTGGTGTTGACGATGGAGCAGTAGTTACGGTACGATGACCTTATGGAGTCATCGTATACCCGATACCTGACCACAACAACCATCACTAACACCACCTCAATTGATTAATGATCTTGAATATAATAAGGCAATCAGGTCTCTTCTCACTCAACAATTATTTGCATGGGGCAGAGGTAGAAGAAGGAGCAGAGGTAGGTGCCTGTTGGCTGCATGGTCCTCGGCACCACACATGATATCTGAACCCTTTATATGACCTGGATAAGTCAGTACTGAAGGAAATTTGGGCGTAACCATCAACAGTGGTGTAACCGTGGAAGTTATCAACCCCACATTTCCTGCAATTGTAAGAAACAATTACTATATTATGTGTGTGTGTATGTGTGTGACAGAGGGACAAACAAACAAATTGACAGTGGAAATTATTAATAAAATATTCCTTCATGATATATCTACATGTAGTACATTTTAAACCCGGAGAAATAATAATGAACAAAGTTGTCCGTACTTAATAGATGCGTTGTAATCCTGTAAAAGTAGATAATCGAGACAATCGTTATGGTATTTACTTTCAAGTATGTGTGAATCCATACTAAATATCAGTTGGGTACTATCCCGAGGTTCGCAAATCATGGTCCACGTACACCTGTAAAATCTGGATTGGTATTTTTGTCCTGAATCATTGCAAAAATAGCATTTTATTTTTTAATATTGAGTTTCATTGATAAAAGTGCGTTAAACTTTGCATTCAAATTTAAAGGTATTAGTTTGAAATAATCATATTTCGTTATGATACAAAAGAAGATGTATGTAATGTATAGAACAATCAATACACAATATACTAATGACTTATGATATTGTGATGAAATTGTTTAACAAGAAAGAATAGGATACATTCACACATGGTTCTCCTTAGCTCAATCAAAAATATTCATATAATTAGGAGATCCACTTTGCTGTCTATTCCTTACTCATAGTTATTAGGGTAGTCTGATGTTCCATAATTCGGTGTCTCGATGGTTATTCTCTCATCTATTGTCATGTTAGCTGTTGTATTAGGATCCAATAGGTCTATCTGGGAGTCTGCTAACACCAGTACCCCAAGAAGGCCCACTGCTATCACCACCTTCAGCATCCTGCGTTGTGAAGTAAACAACAACACGCTTAATAATTCAAGTGAGTTGAATCTCTATATATGAATCAGTATCATTAATAAATATTGAAATAATGTTAACAATACAGTGAAGGGATGTTGACAGAGCAGTGAAGAGATGTGAACAAAACAGCGAACAATAGGTGAACAAATCAGTGAAGAGAAGTGAACAATACTGTGAACAGTAGGTGAACAATACAGTAAAAGGATGTGAATAATACTGTGTACAATAGGTGAACAATACAGTAACGGGATGTGAACAAAACAGTGAACAATAGATGAACAAAACAGTGAAGATATTTGAACAGGACAACGAACAGGAAAATGATCAGTAAGTGAGCAAAACTGTAAAGGGATGTGAACAATGAAGTGAACAATATGTGAACAAAACAGTAAAGGGATGTAAACAATGAAGTGAACAATAGGTGAACAAATCAGTTCAGGGATGTAAGCAAAACAGTGAACAGTAGGTGAACAAAACACTGAACAATAGGTGAACAGTACAGTAAAGGGATGTGAAACATACAGTGAACAGTAGGTGAACAAAACAGTGAAGAGATGTGAACAAAACAGTGAAGGGATGTGAAACATACAGTGAACAGTAGGTGAACAAAACAGTGAAGGGATGTGAACAATACAGTGAAGGAATGTGAACAATACAATGAACAGTAGGTGAACAAAACAGTGAAGGGATGTGAACAATACAGTGAAGGAATGTGAACAATACAGTGAACAGTAGGTGAACAAAACACTGAAGGGATGTGAACAAAACAGTGAAGGGATGTGAACTTTTTAGTTTACTAATATATTGTGTAAATGTTTATGTTTTACTAGCAGCGATGCCCGACGTTGTCCGGGTGAAGATCCTACATGTGGTTTTGTCAATAAATTTCCTCTAATTATTTGTATGTGAACTTATTAGGAGGGTGGGAGGAGTCCATTATCCGGTGTGGTTGCTGGTCCCCAGAGAAACCATGCCAGCTTTACAACCATAAAATTTATCCATGACGCAACTAAAGCAGAAAGTGTCATTGTAACAGCCACAATTAAATAGCAAGGCCCAAGTGGCTTGGGCTGCAGGGGAAATGGGATTGACCCCCCCCCCCTCCCATTGGTTAAAAAAAAAAATCACTGTCCTTAGATTTAGTATTAAATTTAGGTGTTCAACATTTTGTGGTGTGAGTTTATTCCTAAACTGGGTATGCAAGCCAGGCCTGCCTTGAGACCATAGAGTATATGTTGAGAAAGCCATAAATCTTTGGTTGTTTTAAGCTGATAATTCAAGATAGTGGATGTAGCTGCTTCCTCGTATAAACATGAATAGATTAATACTTCGATGAAATGAGAGAGAAATAATGTGATCTATACAAGACAGATGACCTGACAAGTTTATGTATGTGTTTAATCGAGTAATAGTTAATCTAACATGTTTGCCCTGGTGTGTATGAGAGAGAGAGGGAGAGAGTCAAAGTCAAAGTCAAAGTCAAATTGTTTATTCCATGAATCATGGTTATTCGTTGAGGTTACATACATATATAAAATATTAGTACAAGGAAACTGGTTTCCACTAATCACCCAAAATAAAATGTCATAAAATTAGTATATAAAATGTCAAATAAGATAACTTAATTGTTGGTTTTTAACAATATGTTTTTAATTCCAGCCTTAAATATATGTAAACTTCCAGATGTTACAATGTGATGTGGTAAATCATTCCACAACTTGGGAGAGATAGAGATAGATACATAGAGATAGAGAGATAGAGATAGAGATAGAGAGAGAGTTACATTTGAATGTTTGTGTGTGTGTGTGAATGCGTGTGTGTGTGTGTGTGTGTGACAGACAGAGAAAAACATAACATAAATTATAAGCTCTGAGTGTAGGAGTCAAAGAGGAACATAATGGAAAGCAGAACCAACCAAGACTGAAGGGAAGAAATCACTGGAACGAAAAAATAATGCATAGAGGCATATGGAAATGAGAGGGTCACTTAGTTCCTGTATAATTAGTTTGTATTCGAAATTTTTGTGTTGTTTTTATATTATGTAATGAAATGGAAGGATTGGGTTAGAAAAAAAAATAATATAAAGTCATGATTCGTATATCTGTTAATCATGTTCTGTTTCCTGACATACTTTAGAGAAATCAAAACACTCCACTGTACCATGAATATACTATCCCATTAATGATGTTAATATATTCCCAACTCATTCACCTATAGTATGATATATACTGTACATTGGCTCCACTCCCGCGTTGACCACTGCGCGTTGCCAATGTTGAGCCACCCAGATATTCGAATCCCGAACGAAGCGAAGCACTCATAACCGAGTGAGATGAAGGGAGACACGACTACAACCTTTAAGGGTTATGGATGTTATCGTAATGATTATTTTTCCTCCCCTTCCTCGTATATACTGCTAGACTCACAATTATAGTATTAAATAATCATCAGAAATTGTTGGCGTGTGAATTTGTTAAGTCTCTATTTATATTGCATAAAGTTGGATGTAAATAAGAGAAGAAAACTTAATATACTTAGAATCAGCTTTGTTGCTATATTACATCAAGTGCTTACCATAATTATTCTTTCCATCTACAATATTTTTCAATCACTGATGATGCTTCGACCTCCATCTCCCCAACTCAGTCGTCCCTCCCTCCATCTCACTCGGTCATGAGTGCTTTGTTTAGTAAGGGATTCGAATATCTGGGTGGCTCAACATTGGCAATGCGCAGTGGTCAACGCGGGAGTGGAGCCAACTGTACGTCTGATACAAGCTAATTATGTGTATATGTATGTATGTATTGAGAATGTGTGTGTTGGTGGTTGGGATTAATTAATTTTCTCTTTGTAGTGGATGTGGCAGCTTCCTCGTATATACATGAATAGATTAATACTTCGATGAAATGAGAGAGAAATAATGTGATCTATACAAGACAGATGACCTGACAAGTTTATGTATGTGTTTAATCAAGTAATAGTTAATCTAACATGTTTGCCCTGGTGTGTATGAGAGAGAGAGGGAGAGAGAGATAGAGATATATATATAGAGAGAGATAGAGAGAGATAGAGAATTACATAGAGTTACATAGAAACCCAGACAAGGAGGGGGAGGAGCTTGTCTGGTGGGGGATTTGGGAAGGGGGGAACCTCGTCTTGTGCGAACATTTGCTGATAATTTTGTGTTCTCACTGACTACAACTTAAGATCTTAGGAGTAAACTCCTTAAGTATATAAATTTGCCTGACTACTATACCGCCATAAATTACGGCGGGGTGTCGTAAACATTGTGTTAGAATGTTAGAATGATCTGAATAAAAGCCTTCAAAAACTTTGAGAAAAATGATACAACATGGGGCCAGAAATGGTTAATAAGCAACAAGCCACCATTATTTTTGATAGTCTGGTCCTGTTTCCTCGCATAGTTTGGAGGTATCAAGGCGCTCTTATGTACTCTTAACAATTTGCATTTATACTGGCATATCCACAGAATGAACTTCAATAAGGCAGAGGAAGACTAAAAGAGAGAAGGAGAGAGGGAGAAAAGGAGGAGAAGAATAAGAAGAGTAGAGGCACGTCAGGGGAGGGAGGGGGAATAGGGAGGAGGAGTAGGACGAAGAAGAGTTGGGGTACGTCAGGGGAGAGTAGGAGAAAAGGGAAAAGAATAAGAAGATTAAGGGGAACGTCAGGGCAAAAAAGGAAGAAGAGAAGGGAGTAGGAGTAGGAAGAAGAGAAGATTAGGGGTAAGTCAGGGCAGAGAGTGAAAGGGATGATGAGAAAATGTGACAGGACTAATTTCCTCCCTCACTATTCACAGGAACAAGGCAAGTGTACCCAGGGGAGTGGCGACCCCCACTCGTCGTCTCCCCTTGTCATTTGTTCCTGTGGTGTGGGGTGGAATAGAGCTATACGTGTTAAAAGATGTGTGTGTGTGTGTGTGTGTGTGTGTGTGTGTGTGTACAGTTCCAAGCAGACGATAAGGGAGAAACAATATTGCCTCCTGACCATCTTCACGTAAGTAAAAAGTAAGTAATGTAAGTATAAAGTAAGTAAAGTAAGTATAAAGTAAGATCCAGTTGCAGATTATATTTTAATTGATTTTTGTATTATTATTTTTTTTTTAGATGGGTGGGTGATTAATCCTGTTGGTGGTGATCATGTTGTGTTTTTGCCCCCCCCCCCCTCCACACACACACACACACACACACACACACACACACACACACACACACACACACACACACACACACACACACACACACTCCTCACAACAGTCCACATTAAAGTGGTAATTCTTTTTATTGTTACATTGGAGTGCCTTAATTGCTTCAAAGTATGCCAGGAAACAGAACCAGAAGAGAAAACATAATTAAAAATAATGGTGTTTTGTTGCTTGGAATAGTTTGGAGGATTCAGTTGCTCTTGGAAACAACCTATAGCTCCCAGTAACATAACATATCCCAGTAACTGTAACCATTCCTTATTAAAGCTAGTCCCCAGTAACACCTACAGTAATGCCTCCCCAGTAACAGTCTTCCCAGTAACACCCTCTCCAATAAACCCCAGTACCTACCACCTCACCAGTAACACCCTCCCCAGTAACAACCTCCCCAGTATCACCCACCATCCAGTAACACCCTCCTCAGTAACTACCTACCCAGTATCACCCACCATCCAGTAACACCCTCCCCAGTAACAACCTACCCAGTAACAACCTACCCAGTAACAACCTCCCCAGTATCACCCACCACCCAGTAACACCCTACCCAGTAACAACCTCCCCAGTATCTCCCACCACCCAGTAACATCCTCCACAGTATCACCCACCACCCAGTAACACCCTACCCAGTAACATCCTCCACAGTATCACCCACCACCCAGTAACATCCTCCCCAGTAACACCCTCCCCAGTAACAACCTACCCAGTAACAACCTACCCAGTAACAACCTCCCCAGTATCACCCACCACCCAGTAACAACCTCCCCAGTATCTCCCACCACCCAGTAACATCCTCCACAGTATCACCCACCACCCAGTAACATCCTCCCCAGTAACACCCTCCCCAGTAACAACCTCCCCAGTAACAACCTCCCCAGTAACAACCTCCCCAGTATCACCCACCACCCAGTAACACCCACCACCCAGTAACACCCTCCCCATTAACAACCTACCCAGTAACAACCTCCCCAGTATCACCCACCACCCAGTAACACCCTACCCAGTAACATCCTCCCCAGTATCACCCACCACCCAGTAACATCCTCCCCAGTAACACCCTCCCCAGTAACAACCTCCCCAGTAACAACCTCCCCAGTATCACCCACCACCCAGTAACACCCACCACCCAGTAACATCCTCCCCAGTAACTCCTATTCCCTCTTGAATGCAATACTTGTGATTCTGTTTCTGTTTTGTTGTATTGATCTGCTAACGAGACAAGATGTGTAATTATTATTATTATTATTATTATTATTATTATTATTATTATTATTATTATTCTGCCTAACTATTAACTTACATAATCATCATGCTAACTACATAACTGGTTACTCTCTCTCTCTCACTCTCACTCTCTCCTTAAGGTGTACTAGACAATGAGAGACTTGGTATAGCACTATCATCTGTAATACATTAACTCCCCCCCTCCCCCAACCTTCCCTATACCTTGACAGAATTGGTGCTGTACACATACTTCCTCTTGTAAAACACACCACCTTATTGCACTGCACTGTAAGAGACTTGGGAATAATGTGGGTCGACCTAACAACTGTCCCTCTTCGGTTTAAAAGCCTTATGCATTTATAAACAGAGTTGTTGGCTTGAGTTTTAGTATGAGAAAATATACTGAACACATTTCCAGAGCAGGCGGCACAGAGATAAGAAAAGAATTAAGGAAGGAAGAGGAGGAGAAAGTAGTAACAAAAAGAAGAGAAGAAAGAAAAGAGGAAGAAGAGGAAGAGGAGATGGTCGTGGAAGGAGGAGAAAAGAAGAAAAAGAAAAGGAGTGAGGAGGAAAAGGTAGTCGAAGGAGGAATAAAGAAGAAATTATGATGATGATGAGGAGGAAAGATAATATTCCCTATATCGTCACCAATACAATCTCATATAGTCCAAGATGCTGTGAGGGTGTCCGGAATTTTTTACCCGAAAATTTGGCAAATGCATCCTTTTTAATTCTGAAAAGAAAATACTCTATTGATGTGATTTTTTTCTCTAGTTTAGCGGTAATTAAGACATTTAAATGTGTGACAGAACGTCATGTAATGTAAAGTCATGGTCTAATGTACTGCAACACCTTCCAATGAGATGGCTTCGAAAAATGATCCGAAACTATAGCTGTTGGTGTGTGCAATTTTGGTTTATAAAATTAACTCAACTAGCTCGCTTTTATTCACCAGGTTGCAGTACATTAGACCATGACTTTACTATCTGCCACAAGTATTCTCACCCACCCCTTCATAGGGATCACCACGAATTATCTGGTAACACTGACTCGTATGTCCAGATGTACGATATCCTTCTGTTCCCGCTCTTCACTTTCCCTTCACAGGAATTAGGCGATATATATCTGTAGCTTTTCTATGATTAGTGTAATTTATCTCTTCATTCTGTCAAACTATTTATTTTTATGTCACTTTTCTGTGTTAAAGATTAAGAGAACTAGTCCCCCTCAATCTTTTTTTCCATTATATAGCTCCCCCTCCTTCATCTCTCCCCCCTCCTCACTCTTTCTCTCCACTGCCCACTCTCTCCCCCCTCCTTTTCTCCCACTCTTTCTCCCACTCTTTCTTTCTCCCACTCTTTCTATTCATTGCTCGTTCCATCCCTTCTCTACCAAACATGCTCCCTCCATCCTCATCTGTCTCTCTTGTTTCTTTCATTCCTCAATTCCTCTCTCTCTCTCTCTCATTCCCTCAACTTATCCTCTAACTCTCTCTATTTGTCGTTTTCCCTTCCTCTTTCTACTTACTCACACTCTCTTCTCTACTAATCACTCTCATACTCCAATTGTTTTACCTCGTATTGAATTCGAATTTCTTTCGTATTTATTGCTTTTATCTATGAGTAACTTTTCCTAACTTCTTCCTTATATCTAGTGCTTTATTAAAGATATCTATTTTTATCTGACTTATATTTCGTAGTGATATTTGAGTCTGATGGATCATGAAATAAAAGGGTTTGTTTATCATTGGTGGACTCCACATTTCTCCTAGACCTTATACTTTCCATCATTCCAGTCTAACGACAGGTTGGAATCTTTTTAGCCTTGTCCATTAATATTTTCAAATAACAGTGTAGAATTTAATTTATTTCTCTTTGTTTTTGTTTACAGGGCTGTGCCACATCAATAATACTAACATTCATTTAATCTAATTCCTGATTCAGCAAGATAGTGCTAATGAAGAAAAGAAGCTGTTTCACAAATATAGTTATCCATATTGGATTGTGTGTACTGATGTTAAAACTATGAATTTATTTTATTCGTATACTGTAGGGGACTTGGTATTAGTTTATTACAGCTGCAGTGAAATGCAGTGGTCTGAATATAGTGTGTTAGACACTGCCATGAGAGGTTTTTTTTTTTTCTTAAATTTATAAAATACTATGTTATTCGTAATTTTAATGCAACTTTGTTCTTGATTCTTTACACTTTTTGTTTGTGGACAGCCACGAACTGACCAGAGGTGGTTGAATCACATTTGTTTCGACTTCGTTCGGCTGCATGAATCTTTCGAATCTCTAGGGTTGAAGCCAAAGGATTCCTACTCATTAAAATACTATTTTCTGTCCTTTGGCTGACGTCAATACCCTGCATGATAAGCAAAGTTTTTCGGGATAGAATACAAGGAAACTACACATTCGTAGGATTATAAGCCCGATCAAATTACGATACCAGATTACAATAATATTATGACAGCCGACTTGGCATAGCTTAACTTATCTGAAAACGATCCAGATGTATTAATATCTCATTTCCTAGAATGAATGGTTCTGTGCTTACTCCTGTTAAAATCTTTTCCATGGATTTCTATAAGTTCAAGGAAACCAGAGCACACCAACGTATAAAATGGGAACAGTAATACATGTGCAGCTATGTTGAACAAATATTTTATATGCAAAAACGTAAACATTCGTTGTCGAGTATTTGCAAAAGTTTGAAATTATTTCATTAATTATTAGGCGAAAAAATGATGTGGCTAATACTGGAATTTGTCCTCAGAATGGAAAGTATAACTAAATAACAAACACACACGCACACACAGGTGGAGAGAGAGAGAGAGAGTAATCGAGGGAGGGTGGAAAGGGGCAAGGAGAGACAGGCAAGGGAAGGGAGGGAGGTAGCAGGAGAGACAGAGAGGGAGGGAGGTAGCACAAGAGATGGAGAGTGGGGAGGGAAGGAACAGGAGACAGAGAGGGAGAAGAGGAGGGAGATAGGAAATGGGAACCTTAATATTCATCAATAAAATCATTTTAATTTCCCAGTAAATACAGTTTGACTGAATAGATGGATAAATCACAGTATTCATAGAATATTACTTCAAGGTATATACAGTAAATAACTACGAAAATGTAAAAAGAAACTGAGGTGGGAAATAGAGGATATCATACATCTGGACATTGGAGACTGGGTTCAGTGTTACCAGATGAATTCTGGTTGAGGTTCATCAGAGGTGGGTTACAATACTTGTGGCCGATAGTACACAGAGGCAGCCCCGCCCGCATTTTTCCCAAGTCTCTCACTCTATCGGTAAGGGAGGATATTACAGCCAATCACAGCCCACCTTTTCCATGGCACAAATATTACCAGAATGTGTAAACTTAAGGTTGGACAACAAAGGTAATATTCATATAAATTTTCATTGTTTACTGCAATAAGAAGCATTTAGTTGTGTTCCATTATAGTGATTTTATGTTTTAAAACAAGTGTTAATTATGAAATAAGGAAACATGACAGTAATATATATCACATTTTCAATGTTTTTTGCATTGGTAACACTGACCAACGATAAACATCATCCTTGTACATTTCGGCAGTAATGTATTTTGCCGAAAGCAGTGCTACTTTACTTATGAGGAAGTTATCGTATGCTTATTTATATTTATAATAAACGGCATTATTTATAGAGTAACATATCAACATAACATATTTTAAACATGTTGTTGGTAATAACACAACAACCTTCGAACCGAAAACATGAGATGATTGTATTCGGAGATACAGTTTGCTGACTTTGCTCGCGATACATTTGATTTTTGGTACACTCAGTCACTCTGAGCCATCTCACGCTTCGCATCTCACACCTCACGTTCAGAGCTGCTATCATCAGTGCAATGGATCTGCATGAAGTGTTTGATTTCAAGGAAAATGGTTTTGATAACGTTATTGAGAAAGTAACTGAAGACTCTGTTACAATTAGAACAAATATCCGCACCAGAGACGACTTCAAGAAGTGGAATGAGGTGTATATGGCCAAGACCCACAGTCGCTTCAATAGCAAGAGGTTACGTTCAGTGGGAGAGCGGAAACTATTTCGGGAAGTCCTGATTTGTCATCATGGTGTGAAACACAAGGGTGTAAAGAAGACATATACAGGGTAAGTTAAGTGTGTATGTATTGTAGACTTGTAAGTACAATATATTCTATTCCAAAATTAAGACCTCATGGTTAATTATGCAAGATGCACCTCACATCATAGACTACAATTTTAACTATACAGTAACTTACAGTACTCTGTTTTCAAAATAGGCCTAAGGGGTACCTTGGAAGTATGAATGAATTTCAGAAAATATTTGATTCATAGGTACTGTACATACAGTAGGGTATGAAAAACATATATACAATGTGGATAAACAGTGGGGAATGAAATACTTTCTGTAGAAAATTTTCACATGCTTAAATTGAAAAAAAAATATATATATAGGCTATTCATATATATATATATATATATACATACCGGTGCTGTACCGATTTGTAAAAAAGAAATTTCTTATTGTATACCATACCTTAATTCCTATTACAGTGATTTACTTAGTAAAATCCAAGATAAAAATGTATTCCAATATAATATATGTATGAAGAATAGCCTATCTATTTTTTTTAAATCTAAGCATATATCGGTTTATATATATATATATATAGGTATATATCGGTTTATATATATATATAGGTATATATCGGTTTATATATATAGGTATATATCGGTTTATATATATATATATATATATATATATATATATATATATATATATATATAGGTATATATCGGTTTATTTATATATATATATATATATATATATATATATATATATATATATATATATATATATATATATATATATATATATATATATATATATATATATATATATATATATATATATATATATATATATATTGCTGCGAAAGCATTTTAAGTAATAGTTTACAAGTGACAAGGTGCTTGCATAGTGACAACCCCAAAATAATCTTGTCTTCTGTTATTCTAGTCCTACATTTCTTCGTGTTGTGAATCCTTGAAACCAACAGTGTGTGTACAAATTCTACTTCTTACCATACCAACATACACACCATAGTACAGTAGTAGCCTACATACCATATATTATACCACAAGTTATTTGTATTTCAGATGCCAGGTACACATGGATGTCACTGTCCGAACAGGATCCAAGAATTCCCTCTACAGTGATAAGCTGATGAAAGAATACCCCTGTTTTATTATTATCAAGGGGAATCATAACCACCCAACAGCATCAGCTGAAGCCCTCAATCAGCTACCTGTGTCTCCAACCACTAGGATGATGTTTGAGAAATATTTTGAACAAGGTACGGTAATGATTATATAGTGCTTTACTATATTTTGAATGTGTACCAATACTGTAGGATAAACTTAGCATGCATGAGAGGGGTTTAGAAAATCAACTTGTTCAGAAGCTATTGTTGTTATTGACTGTGCTTTTCACATCCCCCTGGTCAGTAAAATATCAACCAAGGCTGCACAGTAACACCTCACTTTTGCAGAAATATTTATTTGGTTGGACGCCAGACCTGCAACCTCTCATGGGTTAGGCCTATATAATGCTATAATGCAGTTTATAATGCAAAGATGTGTAACTATAATATTACCCTGATTTAATGCAATTATCATCATCAAAAACATATCAACATACTGTATAGCAGTGTTTTCTCTGATGTGTGTTAATGCTGCAGTACTCCACGGAAATTGTAGTTTATTCTGGTAATTTATGTGTTCAGCATATTTTGTTATAACACTTAATTATTATGAATGATACCTTGGGGGAGTACTAGTACTGCAGAATTTCTTTCAGTTCTATAGTTGAATGAGCATGTTCATGAGAATCAGACAGCGCAAGTAAGTTTGAAATAAGTATGAAAATGGTTTTGGGAAAGTAAGAATATGAATATGGCCATTCTGTGAAATCACAGATTTTTTTTATGGTAGTGTATTGATATCAAAACCTATTAATTTCTTGGTTTTACATTCCACAGGGCTGACAACTGCACAAGCATCAAGGCATCACATTTGGAAAATGGACCTTTGTGAGGATCTTTCTGCACAAGCAAATCATGCCATTAATCCATCTTTGAGGGCCATTTCCTACATGAGGCAACAGTGGCTGAAAAGAGAACATGGGGGCTACTGTAACCTTTCTATGGCTGAAGCCTTGAAAAAGTATGCTGTGGACAACCCAGATGTGACCCTTTTAACTGAAACTATTAACAACCAGCTTTGTGTTGTATTAGTGACTCCTTTTATGAAAAGAGTCCACAAGGAGTTACGAGAAGCTGGAGAAGTGGTTTTTGTTGATGCTACAGGAAGCGTTGATCAACTAAACACAGCTGTATTTCCATTCTTGTGCGCTGGACCTGCAGGAGCTGTTCCATTAGCAGTTCTGTTTACATCTGCACAAGATGAGGAAACTTTAATTAAAGGTTTTGGTCTAGTTAAGCTTGCTGTAGGGGAGAGCTCATTCTATGGCCAAGGAGCTCCACAGTCATTTATGACTGATAACTCCGAAGCCGAGAGGAAGGCATTAACAACAGTTTGGCCAGGAATAGCAAAATACCTCTGCATATTCCATGTCCTGCAACAAGTTTGGCGATGGCTCTTGGATGGTAAACATGGAGTTGGCAAAACAGACCGTCAGAAGTTGATGGGTATGGTGAAGCAGCTTGTGTATGCCAAAACCAAAGACAAGTTCTTCGGAGTGTGGACAGAATTCCAAGCTTGTCCAGAAGCAGTGATGTACCCTAGTTTTACAAGGTAACTATAATACTTTTATCATAAAATGTTCAGCATTGCCAGTACATGTAGAACATAACAATACAATGCAAGCCTTTTTTTTTATTTATTCTGATGTGCATTGTGCTTTGATTGCCTGTACAACCAGATCTGCTTTCATCTTTGTATAGTTAGCTTCATAATGAGACCTGAGTACAGTAGTATCTCACCTGTATGAACCTTAAATGCTTATTTTTATCCTTATATCCTTTGCTTATCATTATGCTTCTAGTCTATTAATATGTGGGTTGTGGCACTTCTTGTCATAATACAGTACTTATTGATGCATGGGTTGAAGGAGCTATAGTGTCTCTGAACTGCACTACTGGACTGCTGTCCCATGGACCTGAAAAACCTCCTCTTCATTTCTTTTCCTCCATTAGCTTATGTAACTGTAATTTAATTGTGTACAATGTTCTTCTACAGCTATGTACACAGCCTTGTTGAAAAGAGAGCTCTCTGGGCAATATCATATCGGACAGGAGCAGTTTTACGTGGCCATCATACAAACAATTTCTGTGAGGCAACTATGTGCATTATTAAGGAAATTGTTCTGAACAGGTACAGTACTGGAAAATTCATATTACTGAAAATGAAAACGACTGGGTGACCTTTGATTAGTTTACTTTCTGTTTCAGTTTTCAAGAGTCTTGGCATTAACAACCATTAAAGAAAATCGAGGAAATAGGATATTGATGCTGATGTTATCAGGATGAATCTGGTGTTTTTGTTGTAAAACAGAGGAAAATATTGGTGTTAACCTTATTGTAATAAAAGTTTTTTTCTCAAATTTATGAACTGAAGTGCACAAAGAATATTCAGGTACCGATATGTATCCTACTGACTCTAGGTGCGAAATTAATTTTAATCTAAAATATTATTTGATGGAAAAAGGCTAAAAGAATGAAGGTATGTATGTGTAGAATAAGTAAAAGAAAAGAATGAGAGAGGGTAGGCATGTGTGGTAGGAAAGTGAAGATGTACCTTATTTAAAGATATGTTAGAGGAAGAAATGTAACACTTTCTTTTTACTTTTCAGGTGCAAGGCCTACAACACAGCTCAACTGGTTGTATTTATGACAGAAATTTTTGACCAGTACATGAGGCAACGCTTAATTGATGTTGCTCTGTGTAGAAGAAAAGTTAAGCCTATGAACACTGGGAAGGTAGGCCTACCCTTGTTAAATGTGTCTGCCCTTGGTAACAATACGTTTCTGGTAAAAAGTTCGTCTCTGCCAAATGTTAAGCATACAGTAGACCTCACAATTGGCATATGCACTTGTACTGTAGGTGATACTGGTGCTGTATGTAAACACCAAAGTGCATGTGCAGAGTACAGTATGACTGTGATGCCTCAGCAGTTTTATGCTACAAGTGAAAATCGGCATAAACTTGCAGTATTAGCTGTAGGTATAGAGCATGCTCCTGAAAAGAGTTTTTTTCTCAGCTTAACTGAAACTGTTCAAACTGGAAATGAGAGACTTTCTTTGCGCCAGAAAGATACGCTTCCTGATCCAAAAGATATGGATTGTGAAGACTTTAATGAGATTATTCCTAATAAAATTGTGGTTCAAAACTGTGAGAGTACTAGCTGTCCTTCACCATTAGAAAAAGTTGATGATATGGCAGATGATGATGTGTTGGGAAATACACTCAATCAAGTAATAAGGAAATTTAAAAACCAGGACACACCAATAAATAAAGCATTAGCAATAATAAATTCAATATAAAAACCACAAATCAGCTCAACAGTTTTTTACATAATTTTAGCACAGACAAGAAGAGAGGTGGTGCTGGTCGAGGTAAAATTCCTTGTCAGCCAACATCAATTGCTAGAAGGAATCCTGGCAGACCAAGAGGTGCAGCCCCGCTTGGAAAAGGACGCAAGCCAGGAATAATCAAGACTACAGAAAAGAGGGAACACAATCTTGCCCTTAATATTAGTAATAATGTGGCCAATGGTAAATCTCATGGCAAGGGTCATTAACCCATTATATCTCAAATTTTGTTGGTAAAAAATGTAAATGTGTAGAAGAGTTCAACTTAGTTTTTTACAACTTTTTTGTTTTTGTTTTCTTTTTCATGCCTATTTTTACTTAATTCATTTGTGACCATAATACTAAGAGGAAACCAGTCGAACCCACCTGATCTTATCTAACCTACCCTAGGTTAGGTTAGGTTGGTTCGACTGGTTTCCGCTCAATATTATGGTCAGTAATGAATAGAACAAGTAAAAACAGGCAGGAAAAAGTAAGAAATATGTTGTACAAAACTATGTGGAACTCTTGTACACAGTTACCATAGTTTTAATATTATTAACCATTGTTTTGTTGTTATATTGATTAATTTATAGAGATAACAATATTTTATCAGGTGTTTTAAATTAATTGGTGTTGTTCAAGTTAGTGGGACATGTAGAGGGCTGCTAACTTGTTTGTGATTTTGTATATCATCTTTTGGTTGTCTATCTGTCTTGGTGTTGCCAATGGGTCTAGTTTTGTGTTTTGTTTGAGCAAAGTGACTGGTATTTGTAATCTGTAATTAAGACTACAGATGCCATTAAGTAAAATTATCTGTAATTGATGGTATCTGTTTTATAAGCAATAATTTTGATGTCTGTGTAGACTGTGTTACACCTGTTGAGGTTCCTGCGCAAGAACCCCAGGATTGTTGGATGTGCAATACACTCTTCTAACTGAATGCTAGTTTTCTTTACATCTATTCAAATTAGTATTATAATTGAATTACCTGTATCATTTCTTATAGTATATATTACATTAATTAAGAGAATACAGTATGATTTGTATCTTAATAAATAACCACCGAGGAATGAGAAATTTGTCTCTATTTACAGCATATAGTGGGTATTAGAACTGTCACAAAGTGATAGAGATCAGCATAACAAGTCACTGTCATACCTCAATTATACAAGGAAGAATACTCTGTATTTTGGTATAACGTGGCTTTCGTATATACAGTACAAGCATATCTTGCGAAGTTTTCAGTGATGTGAATTAAAAACATGAAGCTATTAGGAATAATTAATGGCTTGACGTCGTAAGCAAAGCAAAACTACAATGCCAATACGTTTATAGGTAAACGAGTGAGTTACTAATAACTTCCTATTTTCATTTCGGTTCAATTGGCCATTGTTTCAGTAAAAGTCAAATCTCATATCAACTATGTAAGCCAATTGTAATTGTGCACTTCTATAAATAATGCCGTTTATTATGAATATAAATAAGCATACGATAACTTCCTCATATGTAAAGTAGCACTGCTTTCGGCAAAATACATTACTGCCGAAATGTACAAGGATGATGTTTGTCGTTGGTCAGTGTTACCAATGCAAAACACATTGAAAATGTGATATATTACTGTCATGTTTCCTTATTTCATAATTAACACTTGTTTTAAAACATAAAATCACTATAATGGAACACAACTAAATGCTTCTTATTGCAGTAAACAATGAAAATTTATATGAATATTACCTTTGTTGTCCAACCTTAAGTTTACACATTCTGGTAATATTTGTGCCATGGAAAAGGTGGGCTGTGATTGGCTGTAATATCCTCCCTTACCGATAGAGTGAGAGACTTGGGAAAAATGCGCCCCGCCCCGACCCGCAGCCCGTAAAGTTGCCAAGTCGGAATAAACGTTCATTTTATTTGAGAATAACGAGTAAAATTTGAAATAAAATGCACGTTTATTCCGACTTGGCAACTCTACGAGCTGCGGGGCGGGGCGGGGTCCTGGGCGGGGCTGCAGGCTTGTTGGCATGGCAATGAGTGGGAGGTCAGTAGTCGCTGAAGAGAGAGAGAGAGAGAGAGAGAGAGAGAGAGAGAGAGAGAGAATTACATAGAGTTACATAGAAACACAGACAAGGAAGGGGAGGAGCTTGTCTGGTTGGGTCTTCTTTGCTACTGACGTCAGGCCCAATAATGCCAGTGTGAGGCAATCAGCTGATCGGTTGTAACTAATGTGTGCATGTGTGTGTGTGTGTGTGTGTGTGTGTATGTGAATGGAAGTTGACGGCTGCGAGGAGGTGAACTTGGTGTATATCAGAATATTATGTGTGTTTAAAGGGTTAAGGGGATGTACTGAATAATATATTATTCTTTATATTATATATATATATATATATATATATATATATATATATATATATATATATATATATATATATATATATATATATATATATATATATATATATATATATATATATATATATCGGTATATGTTTTAAAATATTCGCAAAGTATCAACAAAGACCCAGTAATAATGTATATATATTTTTGAAGGGCTTATAACCCCAGCAGTATAGGGGGGAATGTTTTCAGGGACTGTAAGCAACCCTGTGATGTAGTCAGAGAATTGAAGGTAAACGAATCCTTCAAATATTGCCATGAAACACCACCTATATTGAAGGAACGTGTTTCGTGGACTAGTTAGTAGGAATCAGAAGCCTCCAATTCTCATACACGATCACAGGAACCTTAAGGAGGTTGTGCAGTGTTGGTAATTCTGGAGCAACTAATTCCTCCAAGCTATTCCAATAACTGAGTCATGATTCGTATATCTGTTAATCATGTTCTGTTTCCTGACATACTTTAGAAAAATCAAAACACTCCACTGTACCATGAATATACTATCCCATTAATGATCTTAATATATTTCCAACTCATTAACTTATCGTATGATATATACTGTACGTCTGATACAAGATAACTATGTGTATATGTATGCATGTATTGAGAAAGTGTGTGTGGGTGGTTGGGATTAATTAAATTTTCTATTTGTAGTGGATGTGGCAGCTTCCTCCTATAAACATGAATATATCAATACTTCGATGAAATGAAAAACAGATAACGTGATCTATACAAGACAGATGACCTGACAAGTTTATGTATGTGTTTAATTGAGTAATAGTTAATCTAACATGTTTGCCCTGGTGTGTATGAGAGAGAGAGAGGGAGAGAGATAGATAGAGATAGATAGAAAGAGATAGAGATAGATAGATAGAGAGAGAGAGAGAGAGGGAGAGTTACATTTGAATGTGTGTGTGTGTGTGTGACAGACAGAGAGAAACATAACAAAAAATTTAAGCTCTGAGTGTAGGAGTCAAAGAGGAATATAATGGAAAGCAGAACCAACCAAGACTGAAGGGGAGAAATCACTGGAACGAGAAAATAATGCATATGGAAATGAGAGGGTCACTTAGTTCCTGTAAAATTAGTTTGTATTCGAAATTCTTGTGTTGTTTTTATATTATGTAATGAAATGGAATGATAGGGTTAAACAAAATAAAAAAAAACATACCGTACGGAGAAACAGAATTTCTTGTGCTCTATTTATAATAATTATGTAATGAAATGGAAAGATAGTGTAACAGAAAAATATAAAAATATGAAGAAACATACGGTGCTGGATGGTGATGATGGTAATAAATTCGAATTTCTTGTGCTCTATTTATAATATGTAATGAAATGGAAGGATAGGGTTATATATTTCTATTGAATTATCTTCAAGGTTGCTGATGATTTATAATTGAACTGATATGTTTCATGACTTGCTTTGGCTGTCTGTCTGTCTGTCTGGTGAGGTCTGTCTGTCTGTCTGTGTGTCTGTCTGTATACGGACTAACAGGGAAGAAACTAGCGCCACAAATTAAATTCTTTCGCAGAGAGAGAGAGAGAGAGAGAGAAAGAGTGAGAGAGAAGGAGAGGAGGTGGAAAGATAAGACAAACTTACTGCTTTACTCTTTATCTCTCTCTCTCTCTCTCTCTCTCTCTCTCTATGAATGGGTTAATAATCAGTGACTCTAAACCTGCTCTTCAAGCGCTCTCATCTCCGAGGCCCAGATGTGGCCGTGTTGTGTGGGACATATTGTGTCAACTCGCAGCTGCCCACAACGCCTCACTTGTCTTGTCCTTCGTATGGATGCCTTCCCATATTGGGCTTGCTGGGAATGACACGGTAGACAGTCTTGCCAAGGCTGCCTGCATGCTGGGCTTTGAGGGTGGGGACGTTCAGCCCTCCCTCCGCTGCCTTCAACACAGGATATATTCGGCAGCTCTTGCCAGTACAGTACAGCGTAGGGATGAGGAGAGGGGTAATAGTGTCTCTATACAACACCATAACAATTTTCTTCAAAACCGACATAAATACCGCCGACATGGACTCATGGTGCGCAGACACAATGTTATAAGTGCCAGGCTCAGGCTGGGATATCGGCCTGTGTGGCAGGTTGCAAATACACAGGATATACCACATTACACCTCATGTAAACTGTGCAACAGTCCTAATGCTAACAACCTGGAACATTACTGCCTTCAGTGCCCCACAGTTAGGAACCTGATGCCACAGGGACGGAACCTACTTCAAACCTGTCAATATATACTCAGTGATGATAACTTAGATCTAATTCTTGCTACCCATCCACACTTTGGGGGATTCTAGTTTTATATTTGTATTGTTTGCATAATGATGGCTGTAACAAAGAGGGTGGTCATGGGGTAATCTTGATGTAGTGAGGATGATGATATACTGTAATGGTTGTAGGATTATTTAGTATATTATATTCTGTGATACTAGACATACAATGCTGTGATGTTCAAGGATGATTTAGTGATATAATATGATGTGGGGTCTGCTATTGTGTTGGGTCTGATTATGATACCATGAAGATGTTAATATGTAGAGTTATAGTAGTTTTGACTGTGTGATACATGATGGGATATACAGTACTTTTGTGTCTATTTAGGTTGATATATAATGTGTATTGAGATACTGTATATGGAACTTATTATGATTCTGGGATGATATATACTTTGGATGATGTGTATTTGATATGGGAGGGGGGTAATGATAGAATGCTGTAAATATATGATATGTGTTGAGATATATATAGAACCTATTATGTTATTAGGATGATATATACTTTGGGTTATGTGATGTGTAATTTTATGTTGGAGGGTAATGATAATGTAATTGCTCAATGGGGTAATGATATAATAGTATTTGTAGTACTATGATATATGACATGATACTGTAGTGATATATGATGTGATTATGATGTGAGTTGAGGTGTAAGGTGCACCAATGTATGATTTGATATGGAATTCGAGGGATGATGTGATACAAATGATACAGTGCTGCTCTGATATGAGACTTGATATGTAGCTGTATACAGTAATTTGTAATATTTATTTGAGAGATGTTTATTTATTTGATATGATACAGTACTGTACTGTACTGTAATGGCTGCAACACATAATATGATTTAATATAGTATTGTACTGTGATGATTATGAAAGGAGTAGCAGTATAATTTGTGATACTGTACTTTATATTTAGGTTGCTATATAATGTGTATTGAGATACTGTATATGGAACTTATTATGTTACTGGGATGATACATACTTTGGGTGATGTGTACTTTTTGATATGGGATGGGGGTAATGATTGAATGCTGTAATACTATGTTATGATACTGTAATTGCTCAATGAGGTAATGGTTTATGATATGAGTTGTTGGGTTATGTGATGTGTAATAATATAGTGCTGTTCCATTATGTTATGATATTGTTTGGTGATATATATTATGAAGTATTATAATGTAAGATCTGATGTGGGAAAAGTGCCATATTAATGTAATGTACTTGTATGTACCTGAAAATGATGTACCTTTGTTTGACGCCTTTGGCGTAATAAATTAATTAAATAATAAATAATCTCTCTCCACTCAATTCATCACTGCCTAAGCCCCCAACCACACTTTTTTTTTTCCTCCTTCTTTCCTCTCTTCTCTTCCATTTCATTGTTCTTGATTCTTTACTGAGAGTTGAGATGGACGGCAGCCAGGGAGGAGGTAAGCTGAAGAAGAGGGTAGGGTAGAGAAGTGACTGATTGAGTAAATGTGGTTAAGGGCAGACAGGAGAAAGGTAAAAGAAAATGAAGTACTGTAAGATGCTGAAAGTAGAGAAGGAGAGATATGTAGTGCAGAAATATAATGGGGGTTAGTGAATGGGGAGAGATAGGATTTGGTGAAGGGGGGAATAGTGGAAGAGAAGGAAGCGAGAGAGGGAGAGATAGGTTTTGGGGAAGGGTGGAATAGTGGGAAAGATGGAAGTGAAAGAGGGAGAGATAGGTTTTGGGGAAGGGGGGAATAGTGGGAAAGAAGGGAGCGAGAGAGGGAGATAAAGAGATACGGATGGGTGGAATAGAGAGGGAGAGAAGGACTACAAACTATGGGTGGTAGAAATGATATGGGAATAGAAGGAAGAAATTAAGGAAATGAAGGGGAGGAAGAGGGGTATAGAAAGGAGAAGGGAGCGAGGGAGGAAGGAAATAGTTGGAAGGTCAAAATGCCACGAGAGAAAGAAAGTTTTAGGGAAGCAAGGAACAAGAGGGACGGAGGAGGGATGGAAGGAGGAGGTGAGGAAGGAGGAGGTAAGGAAGGAGGTGGTATGGAAGGAGGTGGTAAGGAAGGAGGAGGTAAGGAAGGAGGTGGTAAGGAAAGAGGTGGTAAGAAAGGAGGAGGTAAGAAAGGAGGAGGTAAGGAAGGAGGTGGTAAGGAAGGAGGAGGTAAGGAAGGAGGTGGTATGAAAGGAGGAGGTAAGGAAGGAGGTGGTAAGGAAGGAGGAGGTAAGGAAGGAGGAGGTAAGGAAGGAGGTGGTATGGAAGGAGGTGGTATGAAAGGAGGAGGTAAGGAAGGAGGAGGTAAGGAAGGAGGTGGTAAGGAAGGAGGAGGTAAGGAAGGAGGTGGTAAGGAAGGAGGAGGTAAGGAAGGAGGAGGTAAGGAAGGAGGTGGTATGGAAGGAGGTGGTATGAAAGGAGGAGGTAAGGAAGGAGGTGGTAAGGAAGGAGGAGGTAAGGAAGGAGGTGGTAAGGAAGGAGGAGGTAAGGAAGGAGGAGGTAAGGAAGGAGGTGGTAAGGAAGGAGGAGGTAAGGAAGGAGGTGGTATGGAAGGAGGTGGTAAGGAAGGAGATAGTAAGGAAGGAGGTGGTAAGGAAGGAGGTGGTAAGGAAGGAGGTGGTAAGGAAGGAGGTGGTATGGAAGGAGGAGGTAAGGAAGGAGGTGGTAAGGAAGGAGGTGGTAAGGAAGGAGGAGGTAAGGAAGGAGGTGGTAAGGAAGGAGGTGGTAAGGAAGGAGGTGGTAAGGAAGGAGGTGGTAAGGAAGGAGGTGGTAAGGAAGGAGGTGGTAAGGAAGGAGGTGGTAAGGAAGGAGGTGGTAAGGAAGGAGGAGGTAAGGAAGGAGGTGGTAAGGAAGGAGGTGGTAAGGAAGGAGGTGGTAAGGAAGGAGGTGGTAAGGAGTACACTGTGAGTCACGGGAGGAAGAAAGTTAATTGCCATCAACAGCGGGAGAGTGAGAAGCTCCGGAACACGGCTATAAGTACTCGAGTGTCTTGTTGTACCAGACTCAGCGGAGGTATCGTTAGAGAGAGAGAGAGAGAGAGAGAGAGAGAGAGAGAGAGAGAGAGAGAGAGAGAGAGAGAGAGAGAAGAAGAATAGATAGGTGGAGATGCATAGGTTGGTAACATGAACATTGTTTGGGTAATAGATATATTTATTATAATCTTTCCTGGACCATGATCACACACACACACACGCACACACACACACACACACACACACACACACACACACACACAACAGGGACAAAATTCCTCTGGAAAACAAAACAATAACTTTCTCTTGATTCTGGACAGATTAATCGGGACACACACACACACACACAGACACACACACACACACACACCTTGGTCAGGCTTTATTATTTTGACACCAAGGCGACAGGAACAAGACCCATGGACCAGATGGACCACCTCATTTTAATTAATTAATTGATTGCTGGATATTAGGCTTGTCAACATGGAGGTGGTATAGCGCCAGAAAAAGGTGATAGAGAGGTGTGACAGTAAGAAGGAAGGAAATATAAAGAAAAGAGGGACAGTTGAAGAACTGAAAGATGGGAACAATTTAGTCTGGTCTCTCACTAGAGACCTTCCTAGCATGGGAAACCCTCTCTCAAAGAAATCGGGGCAGAGCAGGGGCCGGAGCCCCCTCTTGTCTAGCTCGCCAAGTCTCAGAGACACATAAGCCCCCCACCACGTCAAGGCGGTTCCCGTTAGGGGGACCTCATCTTAAGGGGGTATTTAATTCACTTTTGTTTATATTGGAGAGACTCTATTTTCTCCAAAGTATAAATTATATGCCAGGAAACACGACTGGATGAACAAAAATAATTAGTGTTCTGTTTGGATTATTAGTTTGGGGGGATTCAGTTGTCCCAGATTTACCTGTTATATTTGGCCAATGGGGTTCTATTGAGGAGCTTGGAAGGTATTGTTGATGTTGATGTTTTTGTTGTTGTTGTTGTTGTTGTTGTTGTTGTTTTGGTTTTGGAGGTATAGGTGTATGTGGACGCTGAAATAATGGTTGTTTTTGTTGTTGTTGTTGTACTAGTAGTTGTTGTAGTAGTGGTTGTTGTTGGTGGTGGTGGTGATGTTTGAGATAGCGTTCGATGAGGTTATGTATGGGGGGAGGGGGAAGTGTTTAGTGATGATGATGATGATGATGATCTGAAATATTAAGAAGGAGAAAGAGGCAGAAAAGGAATAAGAGGGGGTGGAAAAGGAGGCTTATAAGGAGGTGAAAGGATAAAGGGAGTAGGAGGAGGAGGTGGAGGTGGAAGGAGAACAAGAGAAGGAGGAGGAGGTGAAAGGAGAAAGAAAGGAGGAGGTGGAGGAGGAAGAGAATGGAAAAGATTAGTGGGGAAAAAGAAGGAGACTTAGAAGGAGGGGAAATAGAAAATGAGAAGGAAATGACGAAAGAGGAAAAGGAAGAACGGGTGAGAGAAGGAGGGAGGCAGAAGGGAAATGCGTCTGCTTCTGCCTGCATGTTTGATCAGAGGAAAAGGCTGCATGGGGACTGGATGGGTACCTGGTGTCAAGTGGGTGACGGAAACTGGTATTTTCCTGTCTTTTTTGTTTTTCTTACGTTCTTTATTTACCTTTAGTACAAGCCCCAACACTCTGGGGAACGTTGCCGCTAAAGATCATGAAGTTATTTGATACACGGTGGGATATTAATACGAGTAAATATATGTAAACAATTGCAGAAATATCATGAAAAAGATGGAAGTAATTTTTTTAAGTCCTGTCTTTTATACAGTTTTCAGCTTAATTTTCCCTCCAAGTCTCGTGTTGTGTATAATCTGCATTAACGTTTTATTTAAGGACGGAACAATTTACTGATTTGGAAGGCTATTAGAAAAAATAGGACAAAAGAAGAAAGGAAACAAGCTCGGAGGAAACACAGTGAGGAGTGGAACAGCTGAAGAATTAAATATGAGTAGCCTGCCACTAACGTAATCTTTGTTATCATCATCATCATCATCAATAATACAATCTTGAATTTCATCACTACCATCACCATCATCACCATAACCAGAACCATAAGTGTTAATAATATTGTCACCATCATTATCAGTGAAAACTATGTACACAGTACACTCGCCAGCACTGCCCCGTGGTACAGGGGCTCACATGTTTTAGGAGATGTGGCACCACTGTGATGAATTGCTTCGAAACAATCCTCCACGCCTCAAACCCCCAATCCCCCCACCAGTGCATATTTCGAGCAGAGTTCAGAACAAGTGTTTTGGTGTCACTATCTCGCACAGCGTTGGCAGTACTGGGTAGAAGGCCTCACAAGAGTTTGACCAGCTGTACCTGTATCTGTATGACTCGAGAGAAACTCACTTATTCTAATTCACATGAGAACTTCTCTGATATTGGGAACTCTGGCTCTAAGCATATAGACCAATATCGCGTTATGTCTTCAATGAGACAGATTGCAGTGTGAATACTTAAACTTTTATCATAACTAAACTGTTTATTGTTTGGGGCAAAAAGTTGAGCAGTGTGGATGGCTGGTTGTCGAAGAAGGTGAGGGAGAGAAGGGAGGGGAGGTAAGGTGGAGAGATAAGGTGATGGCAGGAGGAGTGGAGAGATTAGGTGAGGGGAGATGGGGTGGAGTGATGAGGTGATGGCAGGAGGGGTGGAGAAATGAGGTGAAAGGAGGTGAATAGGGTGGAGATGGGAGATAGGGTGGAGAGATAAGGTGATGGCAGGAGGAGTGGAGAGATTAGGTGAGGGGAGATGGGGTGGAGTGATGAGGTGATGGAATGAGGGGTGGAGAAATGAGGTGAGTGAGAAAATATTTAGGTGATTTTTATAGTGAAAAGGAAAGATGTGTGTTTGCAAGGTAAGATTTTTTTTTTTCTTTTTTTTACACCTCAAGGACATCCACTGTAGTCCCTGACACTCCACTGAGTTGGTATTGCGGCTGTTCTAATGCATACTTCTTCCCAGAATGATATTTCCTAATATTTCGATACGTTTCCTGCGATATAAGATTTACTACTGCTCCCGTATCGATTAACAGTGCCCCTGGAACTCCTCCAATGGTAACACTTCCCACAGATAGATGATTATTCCTACTTATGGCTGATACTATCGATGACTCTACATCGCTAGGCATTTTTCTTCCACGCTCTGGTCATAATGCCTCATCCGACCCTGACCGTCGGCCACCTATACGAGACTTATTCTCCTCGTGCATTGCACGTCGTATGGTCCCACATTCCTTTGTTACGTGGTCTGTCCATCGGTGTATTTCACACCACTTACTTTGTTCTGGGGGCCAATAACCTCTCCCCTGTTGATAAGTGTTCTGCTGTGCATAGTGGAATCCACTTCCACTACCACTACCACGCCCTCTGGCATGTCCACCACGCCCTCTCGCGGCGCCTCGATACTGTGCCTGACCCCTACTCATAGCACCTCTATACTGATCCCCTTTAGATCTTTCTCTTAATTGTGAGCATTCTGCCTTTACATGACCCCATTTCCGGCAATGGAAACATTCTCCCGGATACCTCCCTGAAGAATTTCCTCCTCTGGTATTCTTTTGTCCTGCTACCGCATGTACAACTCCTTGCGGTGCAACCCCTGACCTCTTGTCAGTCACCTCGGCTTGTAACACAGCCGTTTGTTGCCCTGGTGCACTCTGATTCTTAAACAGTCTGTGCACCACAGAATCTCTAATCTCACCCTTTAATTCATTTATTATGTACCAAACTCCCTTCCCTTGTTCTAATTGTTTCTTCCTGACCCTTCTCTGGTCTTCATCTGACAGAAACAAATAGAATATCAAATATTCAAACAAATCACAGCAATCATCTATTTTGACCCATTCATCCCCCTCAAATTCCTTACACCATTTGGTATCCTCCAGGCTATCTTGTATATCTTTACGTATAGCATCCGCTTTTGACCCTGCCACCTCTAACGGTGCGTGTATGGTATTCCTCCCCAGTTCCTTAAATGTTTTGTGTGCCCAAGCTGAGCAACCTTCTGGAGCCGCCGTCCTGTACACTACAATTAGTGACTTTTTAAACTCTTCCCAAGTTAACTGCTTCTTTGACGACCTCCCAAACAAGATACTAGAATGCAATAACTGTCTCGCTGACTCTCCCTCTATTCTTGAGTCTGCGTATCCTATTTTACCCCTATCATCTGTAATATTATATTCCACAAACGATTGCTCAAGTCTCCGTATAAACTCTTCTATTGTGTACCTCTTATTCGGATTCCCATCAAACTTTGGAACCGAATCCTCACCTGTAAATACCCTCATAATATTGGCTGGTTGACTCCCTGGTGCGTTACCCACCATAACATTACCTGTCATCCCTGGGTTAGTGAAATTCTGACCCGTAGCTTGATTAGGGTTTAATCCCCCCACCGAACTGGTGCTTGCAGTTGCCATTGGAACCTTTGGTCGTACACTATCTTTACTCCTTCCACTGCCTACTGGCGGTGGTAACCTATACAAGTTATCCCTTGCTATGTCACTACCATCTACACTGTCAGCCCTAAACTGGTATCCACTACGTAAATGCCCTGGCACTGGACTATTCAGTCCCCTAATCTGTTCGTGGATATTAGTGGTATTGGGAGTAGGAGGGAAATTTAATTCCTCCTCACTGCTACTACTATCTCCTGTTTCCTGTGGTGCCTTCTCAACTGGTACCTTTGCCGTTGATTTAAACTTCCTAAACATATCCGCTATAAATCACTTCCTATTTACTTATCACAACACCATAAATTATACTTGTTACAACATACATGTGCATATGAAATAACCCAACAACATGTAACTACTGTGTGTGTATGTTCACTGTGTATATGTATAGAATTAAAAATAACTAACCAATGGATATTTTGGAGAAATACAGATGTTCAGTAGTAAAGAATATGTGGTGTTGGTGGTCAGCTGTGCCACCCCTGTAGTTGCCACACACTCCCAGAATAGCGCAACGCAGTCTCTGCTCACGTCTCCAGTCGCTACTCTCACAGTCAGCTCCTTTCCACTCTTCTTGATCCCTTCCTTACGTCCGTCCTTCCCCGATGAGAGTACCCACAATCAGACAATTCCTCCTTTTTTTCCCTGGGAAATGCACAAAGGGAAAATGCCTGAATAGAGTAGGTTAAGTTTCCCAGCTTACCAAATCAACTGGTAACTCGTCCCGTTGTTGGTGTCACCGTGACCTTGATCTAGCTGATTCAGTGTTGCCAACGCTAGAAGTCACACCTCCCCACTCATACACAATTATTCTGTTGGAGTATAAAGTAATTACTGAAGGACACTGTGAATATTCGTATCCCACCGCTGCCACCATCATGTAGCCGTGGGGGGTCCAGTACTCAGCTTCTCGTGCAGTACTCAGCTTATCTCTCCTGTTGAAGATACCAACATACCAACGGACTCTCAATTATACTTCAGTATGGCTATCTCTTACCAGCCAACTGTACAGACTTACTATCCTCTGTTTGTAGTCTCTGCTTCAATCAACTCACTTACTCATACCGTTGATGAAGTACCCTTATTATTATTATTCTTAATGGGGAATATATTTAGTACTCAAAGGTTTTAGAGTAAACTCATGGACTTGTCTCTCTTTACTGATGTAGCTTATTTATCAGTTACAGATTACAGGTTATAGTATACTAGACCAACTCGGTCTCAAAGCTATGAACAATTAGAGGGATATTCAATATAACCTGTTTAACCTAAGGCAGGGCGTGGAATAATACGCTCCTCGCCTCAAACACACACGTCAGGCGTTGCACTGTGACATAGCCACGCCCCCTCATAGGTTATAGGTTTGTGATAAAGTAATACTACATTTATACATGATATATACAACCTTAAACTACCCGGTTATACAAGAATAGAATGAGCAAACATATATTGTCCCTAACTCTATATATACAATTACAGTAACAGTTACTTATAACCTAAAGATTAACATTAACAGATAATGTACAGAGCACAATCTAGTATTCAGATCTTGGAACTAGTGTCAATGAACCCACGCCTCTCTGTCATCAAATACACAGGATGCGATCTAACACCTTGTAGTTTTTGGCCAGCAAGCATCAGGCATATACTGGAGCCTACGTGACTGCTACCATGAATACAACATTGATACATTATACAATATTGATACACGGATACACGATATATTGGTTAACCCATTGGTTGGGTTTGAATCTCCTATAAATACGTTACAACCTCAATGCATCTTGCATCTTTTAGGGTTGTTAAAGAGGATTTATATTTACCAGAATATTAAACATTTCTAATATAGAATTTCGGTGTTTCCTATATCCTGCAAGTATGACTGTAGACATATTTTTAAGGAGGTTCGAAGTGGTCGAGTCACCGTAAACGTGTGGGGCTACTTGACCCTACACGGTATTGGTGACATCTTCGAGATCACCGGCCGCTTCACTGCTTTCAAAATGTAGACCTCTTGGAAAAAAAGTTACTTACCATCCCTCAGAGAGAGGAATTTTCCTTTCCCTCCCGGTCCCAATATTTTTGTTCAGCAGTGGCTGGGCAATCACCAGCATGTACAGGTTCTGGATTGGCCAAGCAAAGGATGCAATATGAACCTCATAGACTCAGAGAGTATGTGGGGTTCTATTCATATAATGTAATTACAAAAAGAGTGATGAAAATATGTCTTCACTCTATTACCGCTGTTGTAACACTGATTGAAAGTGGCTGGCTGGACCGCTAGACTCTGGGTAGGCCTTTGGCTTTCATGTTACCATCCGGGCCAACCATCTTAGGGAGCGAACAATTTAAAAAAAACTTCATTGTAAAAAAGGAACTACAAAAGTGTGGAGGGCACCGTGTGACGAAAGAATTCGACAACGCAGTTTTCAATTTAACGCACCCCATTACATGCTAGCTTCAGGATGGCACCACTGTATAATTATGATAACCAAGTGACTCCTCAGACTCGGAGTCTAACCAGCTAGTGTTAAAAGAGTAGGAAAGGTGGGAGGATGTATTTTCAGAACCCCTTTTTTCCATAAAATTGCCCTATATGCATGTAAAAATTACAGTTACGTTATACATCATAATGATGCATTGGAAAATGTGAGTCTGACATATTTATTAACAAAACCAGGGCGTGAAAATATTCTTCGATATGTAAATAAAGTGTAAAAGTGAATTTTGAGTAGCATTCATTCTAAGAAGGTTACCCAATCTGCAGATGTCCATTTAGTCTTCACAAGTACAGCTCCGGACAAATCTCTTGACTCGTTTGACAGCATTTGGCATCTGATAGGGTGATGGGGGTTGGGGTTAGAGGAGACTATTTACTAAATCTTAATATTCAGTGTGTGTGTATGTGTGCTATCAGCGGGAGGTCCTGTAGATGTATGTATGAGAGTATACTTAGAGCCAGTGTACAGTAGTTTGTGCTTCTCCCAACATTCACAGATGTCAAATGCTGCCAACCAAGTCGAAGGAGCTTTGTCCGGAGCTGTACATCAGGACACAGCTAAAGGTTTATACTTCAATATCCTGTATCATTTATTTATGTAGCGTGAGTGGTGTACACTCTCTAAAAAAAAGTATCGGCATGACTGCCTTGCTGGTATAGAAAAACGAATCCAAACCACAGGTGCGATACTTATTTAGGGTTGGCATTCGTGGCAGTGAGTTGCTTTTTATTGGGAGCGGATGGGGACCGTTGGCCATTCTTTGTTACGGAGTCTTGTAATTGGTGCAGCCAGCACCTCCAGTAAGCGCGTCCCTCATTGGTCCCTCATACCTCCATAACAGTATATAGAAAATGACAGCTTTCCAGAGCCTAAGTCTAATGTTTTGCTGCCCCTGCACATATTGGACAGCCCTGGTAGTCTGCCCAGGTTAGGAGGTCCCCATAGTCTGTTTAATCTCACAGTATCTTACAGTAGATGGTGGGGAAAAAGGCAAACTAGGCGTGTGTATGCAGCTCATTACCAACACCAGCACTTCTGTGGGTTTTCACTGGTGGTGGCCACACAACATTTTTATCATTCTGAATATTGGTTTTGTAATCAAACTTCAATTCTTGCCTTCACCATACTTTATCAAAATTACTCTCAAACTTCTTTACAGATTCATAAGTGACCGCATACTTGGGCAGTGCTTTCCATTCATTGACTATTACAAAAGCAATTTTTCCTTTTATCATGCCTAGTTCGCTCCTAATATATTTTTTAACTGCCCTCTTGTTCTAGATTCTGCTCGCATAGGAATGGTACATACCTGTGCATACATCCTCATCATACTTTCCTGACAATATCTTAAAAGTGTCAATTATACTTAAGTTATGTCCCGGTAGTTTGTCCAGGTTAGGTCGCGGCAGTTTGCCCAAGTTAGGTCCTGGTTAAGTTATATTGGGTCAAGGAAGAACCTAACAAACGAAAATGACTGTGGAATCGGCCCTGTCTATTTTATCTGGTGTTGAGACTTGAGAGGGGTGCACGGAGTGGATGGAGGGATCACAAAAATGTTTGTTTATATTTGTTGAAGAGCGCGGGACGCTTGGCGGGGTGGTGGTGGTGGGGTTAGGTATGATGGACCAATGAGGAATGCGCATATTGGAGGTGCTGGCTGCACCAATCACAAGACTCCGTAGCAAAGAATAGCCAACGGTCCCCATCCGCTCCCCTTTTTATTACTTTACTACGGGATATCGATGCTACACTGTTTTGCATTATGAATTAAGGTAGTCATTCAGTAGGATATGTGACCTTATGCTGTATGCATAGCCATGTTACGGGCCTATTTCGAAAGCTTAACATATATTAATACTGAATTGGAGTCCTGATCTACAGGCTTATCAACACATTACAAATTTCCTCGAGATGTATCAGAATTTTACGTTTCTTGCTCTCCTCTTTCGTTTCAGTTAATGCCGATACTTTTTTTAGAGAGTGTACAAGCTATTAATTGTCAAATGTGTTATTTACACAGTGGCCGTGAGTGTTGTAGAAAGGCCCAGGCTGCAGAGCTGCCAGCGTTTTAGGATAAAGTTCCCTCCACCACAAGAGCTATCCTTTTATCAACAGGGTTTGAACTTCAAGCACCACCTGCCTGAGAACCTAGAAGTTTACAACCAAGTGGCCCGTGAGGTAATGGCTGGTTCTGATATAGCTGTGTGGGATTCTACCATTCCTTTATCACGAGCTTACGTAGCAGAGGTACGTAAACTTTTGGTGGAGTATTGTAAGGAAAGTTGCAGAGTCAGATGCAGGTTTATGCTGCGAGAGTTCTGGCACTTGTCTCACCATTGAATGAGGCAGTGAATACATTATTACAGACTACCAGCGATACCCGACGTTGTCCGGGGATCTATCTATCTATCTATATCTATCTATCTACCTATATCTATCTATCTATATCTATCTATCTATCTATATCTATATATCTATCTATATCTATCTATCTATCTATCTATCTATCTATCTATCTATCTATCTATCTATCTATCTATCTATATATATATATATATATATATATATATATATATATATATATATATATATATATATATATATATATATATATATATATATATATATATATATATATATATATATATATATAAAATTCCCATTAGGACACCACCGGCTAAGCTCTATTTGGGAGTATGAGTGTCCCTCTTATATAGGGCTCCGAGTAGTCCTTAAGGCGGATGAGCAGCTTTGTTCTGCCAACGGCATCTCTGAAGTGGATCTCTGAGTTGGTGCCATAGTCATGTACCTGACATTCCGCAACTCATCCATTTCCCTTGGATTGGAGGGTACAATCCAATTAATTTCACTATCATCTTTTTACTCTTGTTTTTTTGTTCAATCTTTTTGTCTCATAATCCCACGCTGAGCAGACGGGGCAATGGGATGTATGGTGGTTGTGAGTTTATATGCCATCATTACTGTCGGGTCCTCCTCACTTTGGCGATTTGGAGGGACGCCATAGTAATTGCCTTACCTGGTGATGCGGCTCCTCCAGGTGGACCGTATAGCTTCCGCACATCTGTAATGACAAGTTTATGGGTTTTTTATATTTCTTATTCTACTTTTCACTGGTTTTGCGTTTTCCTGATATAGAGACCAACCCTGGTCCTAGACTACTTTCCCGATCGTGTCGAGTTCTCTGTGCCAACATCAGAGGATTAGCTCGGAATCTTGCCGATTTGACATTAGCTTCCTCAAAATATGATATTTTGTGTTGTTCAGAAACTTTAGTTTCTCACAGGCGTCATATGTCGGAATTGACTGTACCTGGTTTTGGTAGGCCTGTCATGCTTCTTCGTGGTGATTTGCCTCGTTCTCGTGGACTGATGGTGTATGTTAGATCTGGTTTTGGTGCAGCTAGACAGAAGAGGTTTGAGTGTCAGTGTTGCGAAATGCAAATCATTAGAGTATGTGGTGAGAGAAATAATTTCTACCTTTTCAATCTATACCGCAATCCTGATATTGACGACCATATCTTTGACTGTTGCCTGACTTCAATGGCAGCAATTCAGTCGGCTGATACACGTGCATTGTGTGTATATATGGGTGACTTAAATGTTCACCATGCTGAATGGTTGGGATCTGCCATTACCACTCGCCATGGAATTGCTGCCCTTTGGCTTTTGCTCTGTGTCCAATTGTGAGCAACTGGTTATTGGTCCTACACATGTAGCTGGTGGCACCCTGGATTTAGTACTCACTGATGCTCCAGAGATTGTGCAAACAACTGTTACTGCTCCTATTGGGAACTCTGATCACTCATCCCTAACCATCAAAATTAATCTTTCGCAGCCTGTACCTAATTTTTGTATCAGGAAGGAGATCTACTTAAAACATCGTATTAATTGGGATGCAGTTGATCATGCGCTCAAATCACTTCCTTGGCATTCCATATTTCGTGAGAATAACCCTATCGATTGTCTTAATGAACACTTAACGAGTGTTATTACACGCTTTGTTCCAACCAAGGTAATTAGAATCCGAAATAATGATAAAGCATGGTTTAATGATGAATGTAGAAGAGCTTTTGATTTGAAACAGGGCGCTTATAGAAGATGGACGAGGGAACGTAATCAGGCTAATTATGATGAGTTTACTCAATGTCAGAGGGATGCTAATATGATATACGATGAGGCCCAACGTCAGCATAATGACCAGATTAGGAACACCTTGATGAACGCAGAAAATTCTCATAAATGGTGGTCCACTCTAAATTCAGCTGTCTTTGGTACAGGGCCTTCTCTTCCCCCACTCATCGGTAATGGGGGTGGTCTTGTTTGTGATCCTGCTGGTAAGGCTTCTCTGCTTGCTGATCATTTTGATAGTAAACAATTAAGAGCCACAATTTGTCTGCCTTCTACATGTCATCCTCAGCCTCGCCTGACTTCCTTTGCTTTCAGATCAGGGGAAGTGAAAAAGCTTCTATTAGACTTGGACCCTTATGGTGGCACTGATCCTTTAGGTATGTTTCCATTGTTCTTCAAGAGAACGGCTGATGTTCTTGCTCCTCGCATAAGTGTCCTGTTCCGTAAACTTTTGCGGATGGGTAATTTTCCTGCATGTTGGAGGGTTGCCAATGTTACTCCCATTCTCAAGGGTCCTCTTTCCTCAGTGGCATCGAACTATAGACCAATCTCCATTACATCTGTTCTTTCTAAGGTATTTGAGAAGTTAATTTCTGTACGTTTAAGCCGTTTTCTTGAACATGAGAGGATGCTGCCCCCTACCCAGTTTGCATATAGGAAGGGTCTGGGTACTTGTGATGCACTCTTGTGTATATCACATAAGTTACAGCTTGCATTTGATTTGGGCAAAGAGGCTCGATTAGTTCAACTTGACTTTTCAGCTGCTTTTGACAGGGTAAGCCACTCTGGTATTTTATTTAGGCTATGTTCACTTGGTATAGGTGGTCCTCTCCTGTCGGTGCTGAGTGTTTTTCTTATTGATAGGACTCAATATGTCGTGGTTGATGGAGTCCGTAGTCACTGTGTGAATGTGGTTTCTGGGGTCCCTCAGGGTAGTGTCTTAGGCCCTTTACTTTTCCTTATTTATACCTCGGAACTCTTTAATATTGTGCAAGGTGACCTGTTTGGTTATGCAGATGACTCTACCCTCATATCAGTTATAGATTCCCCAGCTGATAGGGTGGATGTAGCTCAATCCTTGAATAGGGACTTAGTAGTAATTAATGACTGGTGTACAAAATGGGGTATGAAATTGAATGCCAAAAAAACTAAGACTATGAGTATTTCAAGGTCACATACAGCTTTTCCCCGATCACCACCCTTAACACTCGACAACGTAATTTTACAGGACTCCACATATTTGAATATTTTGGGTGTCACTCTAGACTCTAAGCTCACTTTTGAGAAGCATGTTCGCTCCATTTCAAGATCCGTGTCCCAGAAGTTGGGTATCATGAGGAAAGCATGGAAAGTGTTCCACAACTATGAATTGTTGACAAGGTGCTTTTTTCATTTGTGTTGCCGGTCTTGGAGTATTGCTCTCCTGTTTGGTACTCTGCAGCTGATTCTTGGAAGAAGAACAGTGACCGTCTACAACAGCAGCTATAGAACGGTCAGAAAGGAAATCAGAGATAAAGGTGCAGAGAGAGTGTGTACCCTAGTGTGTGTTGTTTACGATAGGGGGGGTGGGGGAGGGGGGGGGTGCGGGAGTAGACTTGGGGGGGTTTAGAGGGGTGCGGGAATATGGGGCATGCTTGGGGTGTGTGGTGGTAGGGGACAGGCTTTTTACCCCTCCCAGCCTGTCCCATATTCCAGCACCCCCCAAACCCCCCCACCCCAAAGCCTGTCCTCTATTCTCGCATATATAATTTATCTCTCACACACAGTCTCTCTCTCTCTCTCTCCAATGTAACACAGGAATAGGACAGGTTCACCACTACCACCACTACATCAACCACTACCACCTCCACTACTACCACCACCACCTATTCCAGCACCCCCCAAAACCCCCACCCCAAGCCTTACATTACCTAGTATATGTGTGTGTTTGTGTGTGTGTGTACGGTAGGGATGTGTGTGTTTGTATGTCAGTGTGTGTGTGTGTGTGTTTGTATGTCTGTCTGTGTGTGTGTGTGTGTGTGTGTACGGTGTGTGTGTTTACGGTGTGTGTGTGTATGTACTGTATGTGTGTGTGTACCCTAGTGTGTGTTCTTACGATAGGGGTGGGTGGGGGATGCGGGAGTAGGGGGACAGGCTTGGGGGGGTTTAGAGGGGTGCGGGAATATGGGGCATGCTTGGGGTGTGTGGCGGTAGGCGACAGGCTTCCCCCCCCCCCAGCCTGTCCCCTATTCCTGCACCCCCAAACCCCCCCACCCCAAGCCTGTCCCCTATTCCCGCATATATAGTCTATCTCTCTCACATACAGTCTCTCTCTCTCTCTCTCTCTCTCTCTCTCTCTCTCTCTCACAATCGATATATATCTCTCTCACACACAGTCTCTCTCTCTCTCTCTCTCTCTCTCTCTCTCTCTCTCACAGTATAGCTATCTATCTCTACCTCTCACACACACTATATATATTTTTCACTCTCTCTCTCTCTCTCTCTCTCTCTCTCTCTCTCTCTCTCTCTCTCTCTCTCTCTCTCTCTCTCTCTCTCTCTCTCACACACACACACACACACACTATCTCTCTCTCACACACAAATATAACCAAACCTAGTATTACCTCTCTCTCACACACACACACCCTCTCTCTCTCTCTCTGAAATTAAATACAGAGAGAGAGAGATTTTTTGTTTTGATTAATTTATTACGCTCAAGCATGAGCGGCAAACATTGTACAATATATATTATATCAAATTACATGTATAAAGATGACAAACTTATATAATAATGAACTAGAGAGGTAGGCTTATAATATACAGTGTTGCAGTAAATAGTAAATTCTTACAGGGAAATTACTATATGTATAAAGATGACAAAATTACTATACTGAACTAGAGAAATAAACTTATAATGAGAGAGAGAGAGAGAGAGAGAGAGAGAGAGAGAGAGAGAGAGAGAGAGAGAGAGAGAGAGAGAGAGAGAGAGAGAGAGAGAGAGAGAGAGTTGTGTGTGTCACTAATCCAGGGGTTCGAATCCCCCTCAAAACATTTTTTGAAAAACATGAAAAACATTTTTTTTATCAGTCCAAAACACTCCTCAGGTTATAGCGATCAAATTCATGTAAAAAATTTCACTCTAGGACCATGGATCATGGCGTGCATCGCGGTCACACGGAGACACACGCAGAACACAGACAGAATTTGGGCTTTATATATATATATATATATATATATATATATATATATATATATATATATATATATATATATATATATATATATATATATACACACTCACACAATTACTCTTTCTCTCACACACACGAACACACATTCTCTCGCTCTAAATTTCACACACGCACAGAATTAGTAACATTATTTTACACTGAATTGTTTATAATATACAAATAAAGGAATAAAGAAAAATTGAAGGAAGGAAGG